>WTSP01020195.1:9357-78768 GCA_025331215.1 Actenoides lindsayi
GAAAGGAAAGGAAAGGAAAGGAAAGGAAAGGAAAGGAAAGGAAAGGAAAGGAAAGGAAAGGAAAGGAAAGGAAAACACTGGAGGAGTGAGAGTCTGTTATGCTGTTGCACAGTTAGTTTCTAGACAGGACATATTGAAGCTAAAGTCACTTGATTTATACTAGGCAGAAGTGTTACTGTAACAGATTTGTGTTACAAATCATCCTTTTGATATACTTTCCTTCTTGAAGTACTGTATTTCCAATAAAAAATCACTGAAGATGTTTCTGCCGGTGCGCTGCTTTAAATTATCTTTCAATCCTTTAAATTATCTTTCAATCCTTTCTTTTTATAATACCCCAAAACTATTACTTATTGATCACATAACATCATACGTAGTTCTTATAGAATATTGGGAAGAAGCTGAAAGGAACCTTTAGTGGTCACCTAGTCCATCTTTTTAGCTCCCATGAGAATCATGAACCTTTCCTTAGCATTGTTGCTTTATACTTATGTTATCTCCATCTGTTGGTGGAGACTCTAGTTTCCATGAGTGATCCATACCATTACCTATCTATGCATATGATCCTAATGTCTAGCCTTCCTTACTGTAGTGCAAGCTCATTTCTTCTTCTCATCTCCCATGATGACAGAGAACCATGTACTTGCTTTGCCTTTCTATTAGCCTTTTATGTGTTTGAGTACTTTTTCTTCTGTTTTCTCTTAGCCTTCCTTAAACAAAACAGCCACACTTGCTCTAATCCTTGCTCATGGATCATGTTTTCCAGACTTTCAGTCTCCTTCTCTGAATTACAATTTCTTTGAAACGTGGTGGCCAAACCGCGACACAACTCTTCTATTTAGGCACTACCAACATAAAAACATCTATGGCACACAGTGTTCGTACATGATGTTTTCTTCCATTTTTGCCACAGCAGTCTTGACTGATGTTTGGCTGTAGTTGTATATGACCCCTACATCCTCTTCTGTGGAACTGCTATCCTGCTGAGAGTTTCCAGTCCTATATTTATACAGCTGATTTTTTTAACTCTAAATTGTAGCCTGTCTTTTTTTATACTATTGTCTTCTATGTGTCAAGGTCTTCTTGAAGTTAATCCTTTCCTTTAAAGTCATCACAGGCATTTGCAGATTGGTTGTATCTGCTTATTTAACAATTAGATACTCTGTCGTCTGGAGTGTTAATAGGAGTAGTGTTCTGTACTAAAACCAGAACAGGCTGCTGGGAATAGCACAGCACAAAGGGATTTTGGCATTATACAGCTGAGTGCAGGCTTTTTCCTGTTAGTGTTGCACTCATGTCATAGCAGTTTTCTCTGAATCTTGTGTACCAAGATTGCTTCTGAAAATCTCATGAAAGGAAAAGTCCACAACCCCACTACCATCAAGTATCTATGACATCCTCATCTTATCCATTTCTCTTATCTACATGGCCCATTACCTTGGTTAGGTCACTCATCTAAATAATTTTGTTCTTCTTTAGCATGATAGGGCCTCTGGTGATTAACCTGAGGAAAAACATTTGGTCTTCGTGATAGAATTTTAATTGATTTCACAGCAATTAGATGATATTTACCCACCTAAACACAAAACACATTTATAGTCACAGAATGATTGTTATTTACGTACTACTGTTTTTAATTGAAATAACCAGGAAATCCTACACTTTTCAAAACTACTTTTGAGGGATTAGTTTTTATTTCTTGTAGCACTACTACAAGCTAAGTGAACAGAAACTGCTTACAGAAACATATACCAGGATTTCAGTAGGAAATCTTCCCTTCCTGTATTTAAAACTAATCTGGTATTAATGCGTATCTTTAATCAGAGGCAGGCTTCTAGTTCAATTAATTGTATAAGGACTGTTCTGAACGTAAGAGCATTTATGGACATACAAGAAATGCAGCAGTAGAGAACAGTTGATTATCTTTTGGTAGCAGTGTGTGTCACTTGCTGACAATTTCTCTAACTGAGGCCTGAATGATGGAGCTGGAACTTAGATTTCAGCCAGAGGGAGTGGTTCCTGGAGTAAATCCTTAGAACCAAATGCGACTGAGTGTTCAGAGTGCTTTGCTCATTAATCTAATCCTACCAAACCATATGGGAGTGTAAAAAAAAAATTAAAATTCCATAAAATAGCTTTATCTACAACCAGCAGAGAACAATCTGGCTAGAAAATTTCTAATGAAACATTTTCTCATCAGGATATGTCATTCATTGAAATAAAAATGTTCCACAGGAGTATTTCAATTTTTGACCAATTTCCAATGGAATTCAAGCAGGTTTCCAAGACAACTGAGCCTCCCAGTTTGCCTGTGTCCTCTCAACAGCCCTTCTGGTTGGTTCTAGGGGATCTTGAGCTTACAAACTCCTTCACTTTGGGGCTGACAGAGTGCTGAGAGCTGGGACGGAAGGATCCTCCAGTTTGCAGCTTCTTGGCAATCCTTATTCCCCAGACATGCAGGCGGTGAGACTGACAGGCTGCTCCAGAGCTAGGCATCATGCCATGAAAAGATTCAACACTCCTTGGTTTCATTCCAAATTTTGAAATATTAAAATCTTCTGCTGGAAAAAAAAAAGCCTATATTTCTTCATGCTGCTCTAATGAATCTGTATTCCTGATCAAAGCCTAATACTGCATGACAGTGCATATATAGTTTTTACAAGCTGTTGTATAGAATTACATGGTTACTTAAAGGGGCTCTAGCAGGCTGATTACACATAGGTGTATAAATGATAATGGTCACACCTGAACATATGACAAGTGCAAATGATGATGTGGTTACATACCACTGCTATTACTAATGCTTTTTTTCTCAGTACTTACCCAACAACTGATTATTCTTCCAATATATCCTTGAAGTACTAATAAGTAATATTCAATTTTAGAGGCAAAAAACTGACATGGAAATGTTGCTGGTTTTCTCAAAAAACATATCAATATCATCAGGTTTACTACTGCACAGTCCAGTGTATTCTGTTAAGTCTCTGTTAGCCTGGAGTATTTTCTCTTGAGCCTTAGATATCATCCATTTCTGATCATCCATGAAAACAACACCTCTGCCTATTCTTTTCACTTTACGCTTTTTACTTTTCATACTTTTCACTTTTCCCTTTTGACTTTCCACTTTTCACTACTTTTCACTATTTTTCACTACTTTTCACTGTTTTTCACTTTTCACTTTTTACATGCTAGGCTTACAATCAAGGGACTTAACAGCTCAGCTCATAGAGGGAGTATGTGACTGTTTCTTATCCACTTCTGTGTGATGGCATTGCCCCTATCTCAAACTTAGCCTAACATGGCAACTTGACCTATGTACTGATTCTGCTGTTGGCTTGGGGATCTACAGGAAAAGGATAGTAGAGAACAGCAATGAAGATGGTAGTGTCTTAAAAGCTACACTAGATTTTTCCAACAAGGCTACTTGCTATTCATATTATTCATGGTTGTTTGGCATTCCCATGCTAAAGTGTTTCAGGAAAAGCTCCAACATCCCCTTCATGATTCACAATGTCAAATATAGAAAAATATACAACTAGAATTACTAAATGTAAAGAAAACTACTAAAAATCAGCTCAATCGGGGTAATGCATGTCCTGCCAAATGGTAGAGCTTCAGTCCAGAAAGACCTTTGGAAACTTGATGATTTGGCCAATAATAACCTCGTAAAGTTGAGAACAGGAGTCTCAAGTGTGATCTGATACCAGCCTACAACTGCTTGTAGACAAAGACAACAGATCTGAACTCTTCTCAGTAGTGACAGGTAGCTTGACAAGGGATGAGAGTCACAAAATGCCAGTCAGAAGGTTCTATTTGGACATTAAGAATATCTTTGTCTCTAGGAGAGTGGCTCAGCAGAGAATCTGGTCACCTAGAGAGACTCTGGAACCTCTGTCCTTGCAGATTTGCCAGTCCTGACTAGAAAAACATCTAGCTGACCTGATTTAATGTTTGCTATAGTCCTGCTCTGAGTAGAGGATGGACCAGTTAACCTCCGTAAGTCCCAACTACTATGCCATAGATGGAAAACACAAAGCAATTGGGCAGCAGATGAAAGGCTAATGTCTGAGCCTACACAAAAGCTCAGGCTTTTCTTTCTGTTTGTTACAGCATTCTTAAGCTAACCCACACTCAGGTTTCTTGCCTTAAGGAATATATTATTCCTTGATTTTCTTTCCAGTATACTGGGGTCCCATTTTTACTCTGATTTTCTTAGAAGTGAGCAGATTCACTCACTCTGTGGATACACTTTCATCTACTGTATTGCAATATTTTATATTTAACCGGCTATTTTAAATGAAATTCCAATTTTTTAGCTATATAAAACCTCTGGGTGGTTTTGACTCAGTCCAAGATTTATGTGTCTCTGAGCTTCTGCTGCTGTTTGTCTTGGCTTGCTTTGACAGTTCTTATTTCTCTGTATGTTGTAGTGCTTGGGAATTCCATTGGTAACTATTCTTGCTCTTGGATAGAATTTTGCAGTCTTATAACCTAACACTTCTCAAGGAGACAAGAAAGAAATATTGGATACAAGAGCAAGAGTAGTTAACTTTCTTGAGTCTTCTGCTTCAGCCAGTCAGAAAATACACAGCTGAAAAGGCATTTTATACATGTAAAGTACAGGCCAATTTGGCACAGAGTGGAGAATCCCACCCAGAGAAAACAGAGATAGCAGTATAAGACTAGTACATCAATGCTCATCTTTTCTGACATGGGGTTCCAGTCCAGTGAATTCCCTTAGAATTTCTATTCACAGTTTAACTTTCACACTGTCTAAATAGTTTCCAAGCTCTCTGAAATAAACTAAGAACCTAAATCAGTTTATTTGTAATGGGTCATCACAATCCCAGTTATACTGTGGTCTGGCATTATGAGTGAACTGTCATCGTGACCACACTGCAAAGCTAATCTGCAGCACTACTATGCCAGGCATGCATGCTGTTACTGTACCCATTTTAGCAGTAAGCTGCTGCTATTATAAATCACCTTCTGAACTACTTTTTTTTTTTTTCCCCCCAAGGATTTCTACGTGTCCGAGTGTCTGCATGTTCACAAATTCAGGACATACAGCCACTTCTCAAGTGCTTACTTGTGCTATAGTGTATAGGCACAACATGAGAGGTTTATAGCATATGGGGCCTGCTATACAACTGATTTGCACATGCACTGGAAGTAAGACACCTTCTGAACACTGATTTTGCAGCACAGGCATTGAAGTTCAGTGTGCATGTGCACAGCAGCTCTAATGCATCCAGGATACAACAGGCTCCATGTACATGCAGCTGTGTATGAGCTGTGTTAGTCTGAAAAAAGATTACAGGAGTAGAGTAAGGCAGAGTTAAAAAGATAATGGTCTTTCTCTGACTTTGTTGGACTCATTACCAGAATGAAGTGCTGTCCAATGTATGCCTGTAGTGTCTCTGATTTCAGACAACACAGACCCTTTCCCCAAGGCTGCAAGATAGTTTGAAGTCAGAGAACCAGGATGCTCATAGCTAAGGAAAAAAACAAGAAGTATTCTCATCTTAGCCTCATACCTTGGTAAAGCCTTTGTAAAACTTCACAAATATGGATTTAGAATTAATGTCTATACATGAACTGCTAATTCTTAAAGCCTGTGGTAGTACAGCATGACCTCCCCTTCATCCTGGCTGGCCAAGATGGACATCTGCCACATGATCAAAATGAAAAAGGTGTGGTGTATCAAGAAACACCACTGTGGCTATCTGCCTCACATACTTAATGGCAAGTATGTAGAAATTTTCTCAGAAGTAGAGCTGTGCTTCCTCTGAGGACACGGTGCTATCCTTTTATCCCAGTGCTTTAAGAACTCTCTCATGCAGCACAAAGCAAGGAATGAAATGTACACCTGTAAATCATGTGCCAACTCAATAAACCAAACCAAAAGAAAATTTCTGTCTGAAATGAAAAGAAAATTTTCATGTCTGAAAGAAAACAGACAGGCAGCTAGTGCTGCAGTAAGCTGCTAAGAACTAAGAGTAATTTTATTTTCTTCATATGCAAGAAAACCACCAAACACACCCACAGAGCTTCCTGAGTCAGAGCAGGCTGCACACACGGATGTATAGACATTATATTTCCACTGTATTCATTTCCATTGTGTAGGGGAGCTAGTTTTGAGTAAGCTGAGCAATAGTCGAGAGTCTTACCACGAACTAATATACTTACTGCTTCTTGCTTCTCCCTTTTTACTGCCACAGACTTGTGAGTTCATTAGGGGTGTGCACAACCACACCTATTCTGGGAGGTAACAGTTTCTATTGAAAGACATAGCTGTTACAACATTGGTAAATACAGTATTATTTTCCCTGTTAGCTTGTAAAGCAAGCTATGAAGTGTTATCAATTAGACCCCAACTGCAGTGGCTTGAGGTATGAAGGTCTGTACAGGTACAGGTTTTTCCACATTGTTTTGCCAATGTACTTTAGTCATGATGCAGAGCTTGTAAACTGCCTTGATCTCGAACCTGGGCTGAACTGCACCTGCCAGCTCTGATGATTTCTGTGATGTGAATGCAGACCTTGTGTGAGATAACCGCCTCAATTTTCACTTTAAACTGCAGATTAAAACATAAATTAGTTCAAATGCTACTGTAGCTTTAAGAACTTCAAGCTAAGGCCTTGAGAAAAGGATATCTAATTAAATTTTTGAAATTGTTTTATGAAGAAAGAAATATTAATATGGTGGTAACAGGTGGTAGCATTTAGCACTGTAGCCTTGACATTTCTTACTAAATATTTAACTGCTGGCAACTGTATACTTCACAAGCACCTGTGAAAATGAAACCTGGTTTTGAGAACACAAGGTTGAGCTCATAAAATAAAGATGAGGACATGGATAAAAAGAAATATTATAAACTTATCACATGATTTGTTAGCTCCAGGACAAGTTTTGAGACTTTTTTGATATTCACTTGAATGCGTAATATTTTTCCTGTGGGGACAAAGGCTTGTAGACTTACTGGAATAAATGCATTTAATTCACAAACTGGTTTGGTTTTTTTCAGGAATGTATGCAAAACATTCCTTGTACTTTTAAAGTAGACCATTTTTGCAACATGGTGGTCAAAATAAAGTAAACAGGTGAAAAGGTAAAGAACTGCACACAGATATCGATACTGTGCACCTTTGTACCAAACCTCAGTAAAATTTCTTTTGCAATGATACTTTCACAATAGGAAACCTTGGAATCATTTTGATGAGAGCTGAAAGTTAGTGCTGATCCAAGTCTCTGTAGGATTTTTACCCTGACAAGTAGCTGAAACATGGCAAATTAGGAATTATTTCTCTAATTCTTGCATCACAGTACTATTTTTTTTCCATGGGAATAAAAAGAAATACAATAAATCTAGTAAATTTCCTAAGCACCTACAGAACTTTTTTGTTATGTAATTATTATATACTATACTTCCCTATCCATATTTTCCTGCATCATGTGGAAGCATTTAAATTTTGATTGTAAGTAAGGCCTAGTAACACCTAGTTTGAATAAGGAATACTCTGATCTGCTGAGGATTAACCTTGGCAAAGATTGTTTCTCAGAGACAGCCTATACAAGTCCATCCCTAGTTATTTAAGAGGACAAGAGTTTATTATTTTCTCTTCAGTACATTCAATTACTTGAATTAGTGATCACTTGATTATTCCTAGTAAGGGCAGATATACCAATTTGATGGCTGATTAAACTGGCTATAGTTATCTTGAATTAAGTCTCAAAAGAAGTGGCTGAAAAAAACACTGATTACAAATAATGACAGTATTACATACTTCGTATTGCCACATTTAAGCAATGTTGTTCCTGCCTACATACTTAGAATATACCAAGTAATTTATTTTCTGCCTTGTTCTTTCTTAAAAAAAATCCACAAACATAACATGCAAAATATCAAACCTATAAAAAATATCACATCAGTAGGCCTGGAAGTTGGATACCTTTGCTCAGCTCAGGTGAAAGTCAACTGAAACAAGCCTCAAGAAACTGGCTTTGTGCCTAGTGACTATGGTGGGAGTGAGAACAAGTTTTTTATATGTGCTGATTAGACATTTAGCATGTTCACCTCAGTTCTTTATCCATTTGAAAGAAGAAGGGAAGGAAAACTTTGATGCATCATAAAATATTAGACACGTGCGCACACACACACTGCTCAAGTAATTGAGTGATGAAAGCCGTGTAAGGATAGATAAGTGGCTATAAATTGGACTGAGGGGGGAGCTGGAGGCTCTCGGGCAGTAAATGCAGGTGCTTGCTGCTCTCTGGTCCTGTGAGTGTGCCTCATGTCTGTCCCAAATGACAGTCCCTAAGGAGCAGTAAAGATTTCATTCTGTGTCCTCTGGCAGTGCTTTCATCTATTCTGTTGAAATTGCCAGCACAGATGCTGGTTAGTGTCACGAGCAGCAATGATTTTGTGATGAAGATGTGTCTCTCTTGGGAGCTAGATGAAATCCACCTAAATTATTTTGCAGGACTTATTTCAGCAGACTTTAATACAACCTCTTTCAGTAACCATGAGCCTTACTTGATTCAGATGAGCAACAAATTCAGAAAATGAAGAGGAGTTTAACTTCATTTTTGCAATGGCATTACCATATCTATTCCTGTTTCTATAAGTAGTCTTATTTTCTTGGCACTGTTTCTGAGCCATAGTGATTTTTGACAGCTTGTTGCCTAATTTCATTTCCCAAGAAGAGACACAAAACTGGATGGCAGATGAGATGCTTTTATTATACGTGCTCATGTCTGTCAATGTGCTGGAAAGGACTGGGCAATCAATTCTGCCTTGCCCTTACCCTTCCAGCATGTTCATTGACAACGGCTGCCGCCACAGAGAAGTCCTGTGTGAGTCACTGGTTAATTTGTCCATCTCCCCATTGCTCTTTGGAGCAGCCTGTGTGTTCTTTTTATGTTCCCCTGTATACAGACATCACAGAAAGCTTTAGCTTGTGTCCTGGTCTTCTTGGTTCACACTAAGGTTGATGTGATGTTCTGTGTACATGCATTGATTTACTGTAACTACAATGTTGCCTATTATTTCTTACTATTTCTTAGGTGCTACAGCGGTTAAGGCTTTAGGCTTGCCAAGAGAGCCACGGTGAACAACAAGCAAATCTCCCAAGTGTGCAAGAGTTTTCTGTATCACACAGTCCACAGAAGGAAAATAATACAAATTTCAGACTAGAGAAAATCCCATTTGCACAGTTAGTATCTCAGCACTTCCATTTCTCCCTTAAAATAGAGGGAGATATTGTGGTGTCCAAGATTATATTGAAGAGCAACTACAGACAAAGACTTTTTAGTCCTTGGAGCATCATGACTGTACTATGGAAAATACACAAGTTATCATATATGATAGGGGTGTGAGACAACACATGTTCATGCTCTGCTGGTGGCCTCTCCATTTTTAAAAATTCTTTGGATCTGTTGCTATTTTGCAGGCAACTGAATGGAATTCTTATGAAGCAACTGGAATTGAACCTTCTTGTACCAGTGGTGCACATGGCCCTTCACAGATAGTCAGAAAGTTTCAAGCCACTTTCTAAATGTTCAGTACAATGCAAGATGCTGGAGTATAGTTGAGATAACTAATTTAGCACAGCACTTTCTGTCTTTAGTTAAAAGCAACATTTAAGTACTCTACCTGCATCCGTAGTTTCTGTGTATATGACTTGCTATGCAAAAGTACTGTAACACATACAGAGTTGCATCATCTAGAAGAATAATGCTTAATACTGAGACTAGATGAAATAATGTAGAGAGCATAGTTACAGTCAATCTGTTTTACAGATTATTAATATCATTAATATAACATAAAATAATATAACATTTGTTTGTAAAATTGCTACAGAACCAAGAATAGGCTTTCCTGTATTCCTGGAAAAGTACTACTATGCAAAATAACAATAAGCAGAGATGTGGTCTAATTATCTGCGGGCTGATTGTACTTACAAGGTACTTGTCCGTGTGTACAATATGACATTCCATCAGCCCTATGACACCTCTGGAAATCCTAAATGTGTTCCAAAAAACTGTAGTCCCTTAACTGAATTGTCCATCAGTCCTTTTCTAATCAATGAATAGAGATAGGCACTTGCAGTTGGCTTGGCTGAAATGCTCTTTAAAGGTACCTCGTATCACTCGCTGCAAAGTAATACCCTAAGCAACAAATTAGGCACTTTAGTTAGGAGCCTAAAGTAACTGAGATGAACTGTGCAAAGGCCATCCAAATATTGCAACATCCAAGAAAATGTTTGCATTGTTATACTTGGAAAGGACATTTTTTTCTTTCTGTTCTGCATCCTTCTGTGCTTGCAGAAGGGGCACTAGAAGGGGTGCTCCATTCTGCACTGTGAGAGCAGAGCTAACTTTCTCAAGGGATAACAAATATTGGGACTGTCACCATTTCACAGGCAGAGTAAAAGTGGATGTCTTCTGACACCATTTTGCCTTCTGGAGTATCTACAGAAAAAAAACCAAAACACCAAACCAAGAGAAAATCCTGATCTTGCTCTCTATTACTACTCCTTAAATGATTTTGAAAACAAACAGCACCTCAGGCAGGGCATTTCTAATGGCTGATTCCATGTCTCTAGAAGCCAGTCACTTAGCATGCAAAATCATGGCTCACAACATTCACTACCTGAAGTGTGATAATAATTGCTCAGAAATAGATTTGTTTATTTGCCTGACTGAAAAGAAACATTTACACTTGAAGTTGTTGTGGTAGGAATGTTTTTCATATCAGCATAAACAAGGTCTGCATAATTCAATTACTAATTGAACTCTCATCTCAGTCATAGCTGCTTACCTAATTACTCTGGAAAATTAATTTTATTTACTTGACTGGCTTTTAAAAATTATTACTTCTGTGATACTGCAACTTAAGGGTAATTAGTTATTAGGGATGTGAAGTGTCTTTGTGACCAAATAGCTGTAAGAAAAGTGAAATCTCCATGCCAGCAAAGTTTATTTTTAGTGCTGCAATTTCTACATTTACCGTAAGATAAATGCAAGCTTGGCACATCAAATTTTGAAACTTATTAGACAGCTTATGCTAATTTATGTGATGTGGCAGATTCATCTCTGTCAACTCTCAGTCAAAACCAGGATGTCTGTCATCGGTTTTAGTTATTGGAATGCAAAAATTTGACTGCATGAAGCAGAAGGGCTTCATCTACATGCTGTTAATATAAGACAGATTGGTGGAGCTGAGGTCATTGAGGAGAAGGAAGAGTATGGTGGAACAATGAAGGTGATGGAGGCCAAATATTGATCCTAGCTCTAGAGCATGACCTCAGATAGAGACAAATGAAGGGCTTTTAGGAGTGTGTGTAGACTGAAGGAAAGCTAAAAATGAATTAATAATCTATTTTTATTTCTTTCCTCTTTCTCTGTACAAAGATAGGGAGCTTAGTATGTATTTGAAAGTAAAATAAAAAAACACATTGACAAAGAAACACACTGCCAACCACTTTTGCTTCTAGCAAATAACTCCACCATTTTTGGCTAGCTGCTCAGGATGAAGAGAGTAGTGATATTATATTAAACTGTTGCTTTATCAAGAATATTTTGAGTCCCATTATCTTAGAATAACATTACAGTTTCATGCATTACAAGTTCCAAAGGAAGTCCAAAGCAGAGTTTGCTTGTGTAGAATTTCACTACCTGTTTCCTGCAGAGTGAAGCCTTTCAGATGCTTTAAGTGCAGCATGACAGGTGGGAAGATAGGTGCAAGCATATCAGCAGATCAATAGTTGTGCAGGTAAGGAAAGCTCCCTCCAGCATGTTGTGGGAATGGAAGCTTAGCAGGACCCTGCATCCTCCACTGTTATGGATCCTAACAGGAAGAGCTTCTTCAGCCCCTTGTGCCTTCTTTTGTGGCTTCATGCATGGCTGCTAGCATTAGCTATTAAAATTATACAGCATTTTTAATGGTCATATTTGGTTTTCAGTATCTTATTTTTTACATTTTAGATGCTTAATGCCCATTCCAGTTGATTTCATTGAAAAACATGGCTAAATGAGAGAAGAATCTGACATAGAGTTCATTAGAGTTGGGAAAGCACCATTTGCTATGCTTGCTAAAGCTTGACTGCATTTTAAATCTGAAAATATTCTCAGCTCTGGAAGTGAAGCATGACTTTTGCTGTAACATAGCATAACAGAATACTGCTGCATATAAGTTCATCAAGGACCTTTGGAAGCTGGGAATGAAATAAAGAAGTGGAAGACTACCAAACAAAAGAAATTGGAAAGAAAGAGACTGTTATAACTGGCATATATATCTTGGTAACAGAAAACAACTTCCAAACTTGTGACTCTTCTTTTCCTAGCATAGCATCTTATGATTGCTACCTGCTCTTCCAGAAGTTCAAGTGATTAAGGGGACACTGGGAATGAAAGTTAAATTTTAAAAATTAAGTTCAAACTTGGTGCATTAAAAGAGAGAAAAGATTTTAAACTCATGTTTAGAACCTAAAGGATGACAGAATTGATGATCTCCGTGCAATTTTAGTTAATCATTTAATGCACAGAGTTTGTGATTGTCTTTAGTATGAAACTGTACTGCCATTTTTTCCGTAGTTTCCCACCTCATCCAGTGATTTGGATTAAAAAGAAATCTCATTTTCTTTACAGAGGTTTTAGGAATAAGCTAAGTAATTCAAACCTATTATTACTGTTATCTCCACAAAATGACTGCTACATTGTGTGGGTATCATTATTCTCATTCTAGAGGCAGAGAAGTTAAAGCCAAGATTATCCATACTAAATATATGTCAATTTCTACTGTTCAAAAAAAATCAGGGCCCTAAATTTTCAAAGCATGAGGTTACTTATTGGCCAAGACATCAGGTTAAATGTGAAAAAAAAAAAAGAAAAAGTTCATAGCTGAGGGAAGGATTGGATTCAGTCACTCAGAAAAGCACTTGTCTTAACCACTCGCCATCCTGCTTTTCCCTGGCTTACCCACTGCATGTCCACTTACGTCTTTAAATGAGGCAGCCTACAGTCTCTACCCTAACAGGCTCCAGATTTGTCCCAGTGTCACCCACTCCCTTTCTGAAGTTTGAATAGCTTGTAATTCATTTACAATTAAATATGGTATCATAACACTTCCTTAAATATGATATCACAACATTCATAAGGAAGAACAAACTGCAATTGCATGAATAGCTCTCACTGGGACATCTTACAGACTTGTGAATTCTTCGATTTACTGATGTATTCTTTTCAATGTTGTGTTGGAATTATCACAAAAGCAGAGTCATTTACATGCTTTGCAATGAGCCAATCTCACACAGTGAGATGAAATATTGTTTTATTACAAAGTTTTGCAAGTTTGGGTGCAAGGTAGCACAAAGCTAGCACACTTTGGTACTTCCCAGAGTTCCTTTCATACATAAGTTATCAACTGATACGTTTCCAAGAACTTCCCACTAACACTGGTTGATCAGTAATTTACATATGGTTACACAATCACCTATTCATGCTACGCATGCTTCATGAGGATGGGTCTTCACCTGCTCTGTGGGTGTGATTTTTACTATTATAATGAGGCTAGTTCATGTAAGGATAGTACTAATCATAGCACTAATCATTGTTTAGCTGACAGTATAAAACTACATAAAAACAAGATAATCTCTAAGTACATATGGTTTCTATATTTTCCAGGATATTTCTTCTTTAAGGACAGCCAAGTCTTGATTAAGAGTTTCCTAATTAATCATTTTGACAACTTCAAGGATGGTCGTCTTGCCCTAGACATCATGTACATATTTATCTCTTCCTTTATATGTGCTAATAGTTATCAGATGACTTAACTAAATTCTTAAGCAATATTTCAAAAAGTTTTAACTCCTTTGTTCACCTATTTGTTTGCCTGAGTAGATAACATTAGGAGAAAGGAAACGGATTTCAAACATGTTTCCAGCAAGGGCATGATCATCACAATGCTGGAGTTGTACTGATCTTGAATGTTAGTTATAAAGCAACCAGCCATCCAAATAATATTACACTAACTATTGTGTACTCAGCTGCTCAGATGAGTGAAAAAAAAAAAAGAAGGAATAATTACAGATTTCAAAGCATGGTGCATTAAAATAAAGGTACAGAACAGTATACTGCAAATTCATTCTTTTGCACTGTGTGTTAATTGTCTGTCAACTTTGAGATGTCTGAGTCTGATCCAGCTCATACTGAAATATGTGAGAATCTTCCCATTGACTTCAGCAAGCACAACATCTCTGGATGGCTCGAAGGTTTGTTGGCATTTGACCTGAACTATGCAGATTCAGCACCTGCAGTTTTGTGTTACCGTTTTTAGCTCTTTTCTCCTAAACACGGTGGTTTCACAGAGCTTAATCGTTCTGTCATTTGTCTGTTTGGAATGATGCTTTGTGGTCATTGTATGGTCAGGTATTTTTTAAACATATGTCCTGTAGTAGCTGAATCCGAGAACATACGCTGCAGAATCATGAAGTGAATGTCACTACCTAACTGCAGTTTTTCAAGGAGCTCATTAATCTTCTGATTGCAGCTGTACAAACAGAAAGAGAGAGAAAAGCAAGCCCTGACCATACCCATGACTACAATGAAAATAAAACTGCAGCAGCAATCCTTCCTGCTGGAAAAACACTAAGTGTAACTTGGACCAAGTCCAAGACTTCTGCAAACTATATAAAAATAAAGTTATCACTTGAATAAGCAAATCTGTAAGGTCCAAAAAAGCACCTTTTGCAAACATTCATACTCTGTGCTATCAGGGCCACGTGGACTGTGTCTGATGCACTCTCCGAGCACACGCAGAGAAAGGGCTGCACTAACATGCAGGGATATGCGTATGCTGCATCCCAGGGCTCCTGTGGGTAACCCAGTACACCCAGACCTTGCCAGACTGTTCTCTGCTCTCCCCAGGGAGCCCTGTCCAGCCTTGCCGCAGGGTAGGAGGCCCAGTGGACAAGGCTGACTGCAGCTGTGAATCTCATGAAGGGGAAGAGAGACGCAGTACGTAGTGCTGGTGGTTCCCATGTCCATGACTGAGAATGACACTTCACATCACCTTCCCTTGTAAATCAATTCTTATGTTATTTTGTTTAATATTTGGTAAAGACTGGCCAACTCTATAATTTCTTGTAATAATTTTCTGTGTTTTTCTGAGATTTTTATACCATCATCATGTTTTTGCCAAGATTGCCAGTTTTCTAACATGACTGGATGCTGCTGCTCTGACTAAGGTTCCCAGGCACTGGGCAGCCCTGAGAAATGAGTACTTTGTACTTCTTCTTTGCCTGTGCAATGACTCACTTTGTATGTGTTAACTAATACAGTGGTTGGCATTGGCAGGCTGCCAGATACCCACCCCGCCACTCTGTCACTCCCCCTCCTCACATGACAGGAGGAGAAAAGAAGGTGAAAAGGCTCATGCATAGAGGAAAAGACAGGGAGATCACTTCCCAGTCACCATCATAGGCAAAGCAGAATAGTCTTGGAGAAGATTAATTTAATTTATTGCCAATTATACAAAAAAAACCCCAACGAAGTAGGATAGTGAGAAACACAGACAAAACACCTTCTCCTCACCCTAAATCTTCTTCCTAGATTCAACTTCAGTCCTTTGTTCCCAACTCTTTTACCTCTTCTACCTCCTCCTCCCCGAAGTGGCACAGGAGGATGGGAAATGGGGGGCTGTGGTCAGTCCGCAACAGCATCTCTGCTGCTTCTTCCACCTCATACTTTCCTGCTGCTGCAGCAAGGGTCCTTCCCACAGGGTACAGTCCTCCAGGAACAGACTGCTCCATCATGGGTCCCACATGGGCCGCAGCTCCTTCCAGGAAACCCGCTCCTGTATGGTCTCTCCAGGGGCTGCAGGTTCCTTCAGGGCACACCCACTTGCTGTGTAATGGGGTCCTCCATGGGCTACAACATGGATATCTGCTCCACCAAGATTTTTCAGAGAGTGCAGGAGGACAGCCTGCATCACCTTGGTTTTCTCCATGGGCTGCAGGGGAATCTCTGCTTTGACACCTAGAACACCTGCATCCTCTCCTTCTCTGATCTTGGTGTCACCAGGGCTGCTTCCCTTACATTTTCTCCCTCCCGTCTCTCACAGCTGCTGTGCAAGTCTTTAACCCCTTCTTAAATATGTTTTCGCAGAGGTGCCACCAGGTTGCCTGACTGGATCAGCTGTGTCCTGTGGTGGGTCCATTTTGAGCCAGCTGGAACTGTCCAACACAGGGGCAGCCCCTGCGCTCTTCTCACAAAGGCCAACCGTACAGCCCGCTGCTGTCAACACCAGGGCATGGACACCCAATACAGGTGCTGTGCAAGTGTGCAGTAAGTCCAGCTTGTTCAGAATGCACCAGGTTGCAGCACACATCCAGCTCAACTCTGCAAATGACCTGCATTTGTCCCTCCCACAGTAAGTCATTATGCACGTTGGGTGTAGTCTGGCTGTCTTCATGGGTCATTGCTTCCCTGTGCTTTCTTCCCATGCTTTCAGCTGCATAACTCTCTTGCCCCAGCATGCCTCACACTACATCATATGCTTGCTGATTCATATGGCTAATCCAATTAAAAACTGCTCCACTTTCATTTACAGTTAGTTCTATAACAAGTTTGTTTCCTGACAGATGATGAGCATCTAAGTTAGTTCATCTGTAAGATTTAACTGCCATGATGGGCACTTTGCATAGTGTGTACACACATTTTTATTCCCAGAAATCCTAGGTAAAAATATGGGATGGTCTTTTAATGTAGAGTGGAGACAGGTGTACATGATTTAAAAGAGTTACAAATCTCCATGCTAGAGTCTATTGGAGCTCTGGGGAAGAAAATTATCAAGCTTGCAGAATGCACTATTTTGCACATTATACTCCAGACAAAACAATCAAAACCAAGGAAAGGACTTGATAATAGGTAAGGAAAACAAAAAATCTCCAGCTGAAGGTCCAGAGAAGGATAAGGTTGATCAAATGTGTAGAACAGAAAGGAAAGGATTTGCTTAGTAGACAAGGCTATTCAGCCAGGAGCATTCCCCTGAGATAGAGAGATGCCTATAAAATCATGAGTGTCATAGTGAAGATGAACAGGGATTAACTCTTCAGTGATTTACTAAACCACAAATCTCTAGCAACTGGGAGAGTATATCTTGCTGATGTGCTCAGCTATTAGTGTCAGGATGCTAGGTTGGATGGACATTTAATCACAAGCAGTACAAACACATTCTTAATGATGGCCTATAGTTTAAGTTGTCCAAAATAAATAGATAAATAGCATTATTTCTTGAACACTTGAAACATTATTATTCATTACTATGCTATGATCTTTTTCACTATTCATGTCCTCATCTAGCACTGCAGGTAAACATGAATGTTTGCCTCCAGCCAAGGGGATAATACATATGTTTTCCACAACTTGAACATAGGGGGGGAGGGGAAGAGAGAGCAGGAGGGGTGTGGAGGGGAGCACCCCAGAAGGTGCTGCATGTTTTTCACTCCTGGAGTTCAAGCAACCCTATCCAGACAAGCAGGAAGACTGAGTGGAAAATGGTTGGACTGCCTGAGGACCGGAAATAAGAAGCAGTTAGGACAAAAGAGCCACAGGAGAGAAACTCAGTAGATTCTTTGCTTCAGTCTTGGGAAGATGCCCATAACCTATATATCCTCTATAGCAGAGAGATAAGATGAGATGGATTGGTTTGAAGAAGTGTTTAGACTAACTAGAAGAACTAAATGTTAATAAGTCACCAGAATCAGATGACATTCACCCAAGAGTTTGGAAGGAAATGAGATAAAATTACAGGACTGTTGACCATCTACAGAAAATGCTGGAGGCAGGTAACATGGGAGCTACTGAGCAGTGAGTCTGATTCATGGGAAAGAGGTAGAAAAGGTCTATAATAAAGGAAGGGATTGCTGAATACCTGAATAAACAGTCTATTGAAAAAGTACCAGCATGGCTGAGGTGAAGGGGTGTCCTGCCTTCCTGGCCTGCTGGAGTTCTATAGCATGGACAAAGGGGGTAGCACAGCTGAATTTCAGAAAAAGCCTTTGACCAGATTACATGCCAAAGGTTACAAATAAAAAATCATTACACTGCCACAGGATTGCAGGAAATGAGCTTTTATTGACTGGAGGATGGATAAAAGATGGGAAATAAAGACTATGACTTTCCAGGTTGAAGAATCATCAGCAGTAGAGTCCTGTAGGGACTGGTTTTATTCAGATCTATTCAGCATCTTCACCAGTGACTGGAAAGGGAAATGCAGCAAAATCCTCAGGTTTGAAGATGGTGCCTTCTAGTAGGCAGGGAAGAACTCCAGAAGAACTTTACAAAACTTAGTGGACAAAATGGCATCAAATTAGTTTAACTCTATCTAAATGAAAAGCAATGCATCTAGGGAAAAGATATCTGAAATGCACCTACACATTCAGAATTGGCCATTTCAGATCAGGAAACTGATCTTGGAAACAACATGGTCAGTTTACCAAAATCTTTGGCCTGGTGTTTAGTATCAGACAAAAATAGCCACTAAAATGTAGATCATTGTCAGGAAAGGTATTGAGAATAAGACAGGGAACATCATTTTGCCATAATGTAAAACACCCATCTTGCGAACTTAAAATTTCTGGGTCGTCAAGAATTGCTGTGGTGTTAGACAAAGTATACAGAAAGGCAACTAAATTGATTGAGAGAATGTCATGGCAGCCCTATTAAGAAAGAGTAAAATGGCTGAAGCTGTTCAATAGGGCAACGAGAAGGCTGAAAGAAAAAAGAAGTAAGATTTACAAAATTATGAAGGTGTTGGAAAACGTCAATGCAGAAGTGCAATGCACTACATCTTGCAATGCTAGAACTAGAGAGCACTTGGTGAAGCTAGTTTAAAAGAGATGAAAGGGAGATACTATCACAAACTTGAAATTCCTTAAAGAGAACAGGCAGCGATGTATGTTACCTTCTGACATTTTCTAACCAAGACTTGTGGATGCTGGGAAACTAAAAGGGAAATGCACTCCAGATAGTGATTTTGTCTTGCCACTGTAAGAGACACTGTTGGTTTGACTCACGGGTCCTATAATGTTTCATGTATTCTTACACACATACTAAATGGGCTGGACTAAATGAGACATTAGGAGAAACTTTTTTCAACATAATGAACACGTACAGAAGCCATTGCTTTAATTTCTTCAAAACCCTTTCCAAATAAAAAAAAGAAAAAAAAAAAGCAAGCAATTTCCTTTCATTAAATTTCTTCCTCCCCCACATTAAAACATCCTCTTTCCACTCTTTCCTTTAGAACCAGCTTATTAAACATTAACAACAATACAAGTTGGGCAATATGCTCCTATTGAATACTAATACAAAATTCAAGTACAATAAACACAAGGATACATCAACATAAATTAATGCCAGATTTCTTCCTGAAAGCCCCTTGGCCAATGAAATGGGAGTTTTCCTTTATATTCTGCGCCCCATGCACTAATGATCAAGTGAAGTGAGAATTCAAGTTTTCAAAGTTCTCTGCATCTCAGAAACCTACAAAAGGTTTTACTGTCCTCCCACTCTTCTCACTGCTCCTCCAATGGACATGCAAATGAAATCTGCTCTCCTCCCTTGCCAGCTCCCTTCCTCCCACCATAACCAATAAAGAACACAACAAGGGCTGGTTTTCTGACTTCTCATTCTGTTGATGAGCATGCTTGAAACTTACCTCACTCTCTTCTCCCATTCAGAAAATAAAGGAACACTGCATTATTTCCATCTGGTACCTGTAAAACAAAGCAAGTAAAAGCTTTTCTTTCTTCTCACCCTTTCCTCTCTCACTTATCCTGCTTTACTTGCTGTCTTCCTATTAACCCCAACAGGATGGCACAGTTATCTTTAGTTGTTTTATGACCTTTATGTGTCTTTACTGTTTCTTATCCTCCTGTAATCCTCATCTATTCAGGGCTCATTCATCCTGTTACCTTAGTTGAATGCTTAATTATGGCCTCCCACATGTATCCCCCACCTGCACCTAAAGTCCTGGGCATTGTGCTCACTTTGAGTTGCCCATGAAGCAGTGAAACTGCCTGGTGTTGCCTGTTGCCCACATCATCTAACCTGGGTGGGGAAATAACAATACACTCGACAAACATGGCCCAGGGGTATCTCTCCCATGCCTCTCAGACAAACACAGTGCAAGCAAGACAGTAAGACACTTTGTCCCCAGTGAATATTCCATGTTATTCATGTTGAGTTGAAATGAGTTAAGGGCAAGTGACTGGAAAATCAAAGTTCCACAGTCCCTGGGCTTAGATGATTTCAAGTACACCTCTGGATAATATTTGTTTGGTTGTCCCAAAGCAGAACAACACTGTGAACTCAGGCCATCCCCAGCCCTACCCAGAGGTGTCTGTCTGCCAAAAGGAAGTGAAGCTGCAGCTATCCCTGATTTTCTTGGTCCCATCAGGGCCTCAGAGTGCAACTTCTTATATTAGGTATTTCATTTACTCTAAAACTAATCATTCATCTATTTGAATGCAAACGCAGATAAACAAAAAAGACCAGTATTCTAGGTTAGCTAAATTGTACTTTTTGAAAGGTTTACGTTTTGCCACAGATTTGGATGAGTCATTAGTCATAGAGCTTTCACCTATTAAATTGCATAAACAGCCAAAAGAGCCAGCACAATAAATGTCTCATCCGAAGTGACCACATTTTCTAGAAAGAAGAGCATAATTATGTAATATTTTTGTAAATTAGTGTTAAAATCAGCTTTTTTATAATGATCAGAGATTTTTGTTTCTGTTACCATTTATTATCCTTTATATTTATTGAAAAGTTTACATCATCGTGTGATATGTGAGCAGATGTGACCTTTTTGTTTTGAAGACAGTAATACGTTCTAAGCATTAATATAGAAAACTACGTCGGCTTAGAATGGGGTGATTTACAGAAAAAGATCTTTATTTTAAGGAGACCCAGTAGGGCACTTCTCATTCTTTTTTATTCAGAAAGATTCAGAGCAAATATTGAGAGAGACATAGATGAAAAAAATTTCCAGAAGCAAGAACTTCACCATGAATTTTCAACACTTTAGTGCAGGAACCCACAGATACTCCTGTGTCTGCACATACTTCAGTCTGTGTTCTGTGTATTTGCATCAGTTTATGATAGGTACAAATTTTCATAGCAGAGCAACTACATTGAATCAGTTTCGATAAGAATCACGGCATGGCAACTGTGGGGAAAATACTCTTTTAATTTATTGCTCCTAGTGAGCAAAATGTCACCCTACCTTTACTACTGAGCAGTACACTGCATATTTCAAAAAGAATCAATTCTCAGTAATGCATGACAATATGATCACACTCCTCCAACAAATAATATCTGTCTTGTTGAGATAAAAGCCTGAACAAATTCTAGCACATCAGGGATAAAGCTGGTAAATCTGTAACGCTTACATCTGTATGATACTGTTCACAACTCAAACAACTAACAGATCTTGCCCAGTGGATTCCAGAAAAGCACTCTACTGTGTATCACAGAATCTTGGAATCATAGAATCATAGAATGCTTTGGGTTGGAAAGGACATTTAAAGGTCAGCTAGTCCAACCCCCTCCAATGAGCAGGGACATACATAGCTAGATCAGGTTGCTCAGATCCCTGTCCAGCCCAGCCTTGAATGTTTCCAGAGATGGGGCTTCTACAGCCTCTCTGGGCAACCTGTGCCAGTGTTTCACCACCCTCATTGGAAAAAATGTCTTCCTTGTCTCAGTCTACCCTCATCATGCTAAAAAGTCTGTCCCCATCTTTCTTATAGGCCCCCTTTAAGTGCTGAAAGGCTGCAATAAGGTCTCCCTGGAGCCTTCTTTTATCTAGGCTGAACAAGCCCATCTCTCTCAGCCTTTCTTTATAGGAGAGGTGTTCCAGCGCTCTGATCATTTTTGTGGCCTTCCTCTGAACCAGCATGTCTTGTGCTGAGAACTCCAGAGCTGAACACAGTAGTCCAGGTGAGGCCTCACCAGAGCAGAGTAGAAGAGGGGTAGAATCACTTCCCTCGACCTACTGGCCACACTTGTTTTGATAGATCCCAGGATACAGTTGGCCTTCTGGGCTGCAAGCACACATTCGTGGCTCATGTCCAACTTTTATACTGATTACAGCAAGTGAAATGGCTACAGCAACTTTCAGCTTATTTCTGGTAATACATTCTGATGTACAACACTGATATGAGCAGAAAATTGCAATAGAATTAAATAAACAATTGTACTCTCTAGCTCCTAATTTTTGAGAGACGGCTTCAAAACTCTAATTTCTCTTTTTTTTTTTCTTAAATAGAAAATACATACCTTCTGGTTTCTTCAGGTACCATACAATGATAAAAATAAGCAGAATGCTACTTAAAAAAACCCCTGCACTGTTAAAATAGCTGTGAAAATTAGGTCTTCTCTTGTAATAATGCAAGAATTAACCCCTGTGTCCTAGATCCTGTCTTGAGAACTACAGACTTAAGCAGTGTACTTAAAGAATACAATGTTTTTATTATGCAATTAGGAAACTGAATTGATGTGGGAGTAGAATTGCAGATGATGCGCAGTGGCATCCTTAGGAAATTGAAACCCTACAGCAGAAGGCTCTTGGTCAGGGAAACATACAGAAACAATGGACTGAATTGGTAGTATTTTAAAGGCAAGAGGCTTACAATAACAGTACTGGAGTTAAAAACGTAGCTGATGGTTTGATTGTCTGGGCATACAACCTTTTGACAAGTATTCATCATGTGTTTTGGACAAAAAGTGTCTTCAGTGCATTTCTCAGAGAGACAAGAAATTACATGAGATAGGTCAATAACAATTAAAAATCAAGTGACTGAGTCCTGGATGCTATCATTACAGTCATGAAATTGTATCTCATATAATTCTTGCTTGTTCTTGGTTATCCAGTGCATCAGAGTGTGGAACAGGAACTGCAGATAGAGGAATACAGAGAGCTACTGTTCAAAAGAAAAAGAAATCCTACTTCCAGTTTTAGCTTCAGAAAAGAGTTGAGCTAGATAAAGAATTCAGTGTGAGATTTTTGTCTAATACTTTGCTACATGAGATGCTGTTACTATATACATACTTATTGTAACATTACATTACTTTCATGTATATCAGTTTTTAAATAAGAATTAGGAAGATGACTCAGCTGTCATTTATTTAAGTCTGTCAACACTCACAGTTCTCTGTTAAATCTGGATAGCCAAGGGTGAAACACGAAGATTAGACAGATAAATTTCTCACTCTCAAACAGAATTTATAGTAGATGCATCAAACTCTATTAAGCAGCTGGAGAAGCCTTGGGGTTATAACAGGAGCCCCCTGTTCCTCCAAGAGCTTGGCACCTTGAATCGATGCTTACCACCTCCAGGTGTTAGGCAAGCTGTTCAGCACCTTGAAGAATGAGGTTTTACTCAGAGTTGCACATAAAGCTCCAATTAGCGTGCATTAGATTCACAGGCATGATAAAGAAACAGAATAATTATCACCTGCCTGATTAGATATTGCTGACTTCTTATGGTGCTGAAGAGCTCCTAGTTTTTGAAAGAGAAAATTTGTTGGTTTAAGTAAAATAGATTTAATGTATGGTTTATAATTCATAAAATCTAGAGGGAATACAGAATTTGCCTATGAATTAAATTATGTTTTTAATAAAAACTGAAGCAATAGTACAAAGCAATTATTCATTTAATATGAATGAGCTCCATAAAGGAAAAGATATTTCACCAAGAGTGCAAGGAATTAAACAGATTATGGAGAGATGGTGTCAAAGCTAAGGACAAAGTATAATCAGCTTACAAAGTCCATTCTATTTTCATTATCTGTTCCCCAAAGACACAGTATTAAGATCCATTTTGATTTAAATTTGTCCCAGGCCTAATTTTTCAGACTACCTCTTTTTAGATTCATTGTTGCAGCAATTTTCTGAACGTGGGAGAGCCCTACACAGTGAAAAAGGAGGAGCTGCATTAGCCATGAGAGTCTATTTCTGGGAACCACAATTTCTACTGTATAAGAGGGTTGTATTCAGAGCTGTTGGTAACTGATGTAAGACGTAGGATATAGTCAAGAATAAAGTCTGTTTGTTAACACTATTCATTTTAAAAGAAACAGAGCCTTATCTCAGAAGCCCTTAAAGGAGCTGTAACTCCTGAAATACAGATCACATTCCCCAAGGTTCTGGAAAATTTTGTATTTGCAGCTTGTGTCTAATTAAGAACCAAACTGTAATCTCTTCCTAAGATATGCTCTGTGATGTACATATCTGGCTGAGAGAGGGTATGTGGAGTTTAAGTAGAGTCTCTTTCATTTAACTTCTTAACAGATATGTTAGTCATATCTCAGCATTTCTCTTTTGGATGGGATTCACCACCTCTGTACACCGTGCACTGGTTATTTTTCTCACCTCTGAAACAAATGTAAATTGGCTTACTAGCAGCTAACTGTATTGGTGTAAATGACAGCTAAGATGCGGAAAAAGGGTGATTCAAATGTGCTGCGTGTACTTGGGGCAGGCATGACAGAGTTACCTTCCTCTTGGTCTTGTCAGAGGGATCTCTTTGGCAGTCCATCACACTGCATTGCACAAAGCTGTTTCGTCCATTCCAGTCCCAGAGAGCAAAATAGGCTCAGTGACCTCAGCAAAGCAGGAAAATACATTTTTCTGCTCCACAGTTGAAGAAGATTAAGTGTATTCTTTTGTCCTCTTACTGGGTCATAAAAAAAATCAATTTCATGGCAGCAGCAAAACTGCTCACGAAAGTGTCATCTTCCATGACCAGCTTGGAGCCCTGAGGCTGAGCAAATCCCCTTCTCAGCGGGGACAGTCATGGCTCTTCTACAACCATGCCCAGATCCTTTAAGTGTCAGCCCCTCTTTTCCCTGCCATCTCCTGTGCCCAGCCCTACTCAGGCAGTACCATGCCACCTACCAGGCAAAAGATGAGACAAGGCAGTGTTACCCTTAAATACCTTTTTTTTCTCCTTCCACATTTTTTGAAGTAGACTGTGTAAAACAATTCTTCACTAGACCATCTTTATCATTGTGATTCACAGTCAGCAGGAACTGACAGTGGACAGAGGCACTTGACGTCAATAATGAAAGTGTCTTGCTGAGAATTATAAATATTGTTAAAGTTAGAATATAGTGTACTTGGACTTTGTGTTATCTTTTTGTAAACCTGTAGAAAGTTGGTCTGTTAATATTCAATGCAGAGACATTATTATGGACATCTCACTTCAGGTCAGCACTAACTACATGGGGAGGTGCAGATGTATCACATACCTACAAGGCTAAGTGGCAGACAGGTTACAGTTTCTTATATATCAGTGTTTTCAAGCCAACCCTTGAGAATTTAGCTCTAGTGTATTAATACTTTTGTGTAGCACTTTTGTGTAGCAACTGCTTTTCCTATGTCTAAAGTGCTCCATAAGTCAATTCTGTAAGCTAATGGGACGGTAACAGATCAATAGCAATAGCGTGAGAAAATGTTGCTCTAGCACACAGAAGCCATCAGATAAGCTGATTAATGCACCATGAGTCATCTGGTACAATAGAAATAGTCATTATGAAAGAACACCAGTACGTGATCTCTTTGGAAAATAAACACTCGAAGCAGACATTTTTTTCTACAAATGCTGGAATGTTCCCTAAAAGCATTTATGAAGTGTCCAGATGCATTGACCACATATAATGCTAGAAAAAGCAGCTCTCCAGCCATAATTGTTCTTCAGCCATAATCCTGAGAAATACAGAAAGTGACTTTCACCTTTCCCATGTCCCTTTGGTGCCAATAAGTCAATTGAACCACCCTTACAGGAATTACCTGGGAAGGGATAGGTTTGCTTATTACTTGGGTGTGTATGAACAGGGCCATTCTGTCCCTCACTTTGTGACCTATTGACTAATTTGCTAAACTAAAACCAGGAGTGTGGAGAAGAACACAAGGGCTTACACATCTGAGTAATGGAAAGCCAGTAAATGTTATCTCATGCTAATGCTTCTGAAGCAGCATTAGACTTTGAAACACAGAAATGAGGGCAGGATTCAAAGCCTTAGGAAACTTAAAAACCAAAACTGAGCCAAGCTTCACCCTGAAACCTGAGAAATCCAAATGCCTCCCTAACTAGAGTTTTAATGGAAAGCACATTATCACTGATAAACATTGAATGCTTTGCTAAGGGGACAAGAAAACCTTCATTACCCAAGGAATGCTGAAGAAGAGTTGAACAGTTAGCATTATGTGAATCATGAATTACACAGTCCCACCAGTGAGAGTTCCTTCCATCCTTGTTTTTCTTCCTTTTGCCCTTGGATGTCTGTCAGTGGTTAGTGAAGTTTCTGGGCACAGGGCTGTTTTCGGGAAGACCCATTTCCAGCTGCCTACTTTCTGTAAAGGAGCCTTGGAGATGGTCCTGGCTTGGTACTGTCCCCTGTAGCTGCAGTATTGCCAGCAGCAGTCACGGTGTTTCTGCCTTATCGCTTAACCGACTAGTGTCATACTGCTTCTGTGCTCGGCTCACCCAGTACAAGAACTCATGCATCTAACCCAGTAGCTTCAGCTCTAGGGGTGGTGCTCTCCCCCTTTCAGTTGTCCCTTTCTCCAGGCAATGTCTGAATGAGACAGGATCGTGCTCAATATTCTGTTCTGCAGAGTCCAAAGGAGGGAACGAGTCCTCAGATCAAAGTCTGGGTTTCAGCTCTGTGAGAACACTTGAGAAATGTCCGAGCACCAGGGATATCCTTCTGCTTGAGAAGACCTTTCAAACTCATTCTTTTCCACCAGCCACTCTCACCTTCTGGAATCTGTTGCTACTGCAGTTTCTTGCCACAAAAAGCAGTACCAGCTGCACCCCATACCTGTCTCGGGAAATCCACTGTTTTCTGTGAGCAATGAGGGGGAAGTGGGAGAAGGCATCAATGGCTGGAAGGTCTGTCTCTTGGCCCGGCCTGCCAGAGGCAGCAGCAGCACTGTGTCAGTTCATTCATTGCTTCTGGAGGAGGCATTTGTCTCTTCAAGTGTAATTCATACTTGAATAGTCACCCCATCTCCTCCAGGGAAGAGACCAGATGGAAGTATCCTGTACGCCAGATATGACTGCACTTTGTCAGTTGGACCATGCTGGGTCAGACAAGAGGATTCACTAGCTTTACACCAGAAATTCAAAGGATTTCTGGCCAAACCCCATGATGCTTGGCCTGGCCTGAAATCATGCAGAAGCTGACCGCCCATTTCATTTCCTCTATAGATGACATCAGAGAGCTCTCTTCATCTGTGAGCTTTAGCCTTCAGGGCTAATGATGCTTTTGTCATTCTCAGTCTTGGATAATTCTCATGTGTGGCACTTTTACAGTTACCACAAACCTGCTCTTTTCTTCACTGGAATCAGTTGATTCACACAGCAATAAACAGAGCATGTCACTGGTCATCAAGATACTCCTGCAGTGTCTAGATGCAGCAGGGGAGACCTATGACGAGAGGCACATTATCTTCTGTGGAACACTAGAGTTAATCACACAGTTAATGCCTACAAAAATATGAAGTGTAAGAAGATGCTGTGAACTAAATTAGGCTAAAGCGTGATCCAAAATTATGCTCACAGAATAAAAAATTACCAGTCGATGTCAGTGTGCCTTTGGGTGTTCTCACTGCAGAAGAGCACAAGGAATTCGTATTTTACTAACTCATTCTTGGTTTTATAAAAGTTATTTCCCATTAAAAAAGTCCTTCAAGGACATGACCTACTAAGCCACATTTTCTCATGCAGCCTGAAGTATTATCTGTACAATAACAATCCTGTAATTGGAATGCAGGACAGCACATTATTTTTAGCAGATTAGTATCCAAAATCATTCGACCACAAGCCAAGGATCCCTTCTGAGAAAAAACATGAGATCAATCATCCATTTATTACCTACTAAAATGTTCTCATTTGCCTTCCCTTTGCAAAATTTGCCTCTCAGTATGCAAAGAGATTAAATTTTAGAAAAGATATTTTCACAGTAATAAATAGAGATATTGCATCAAAGGACATGAGCTGGAGGGAAATATGGGGCTGTTTCCAAACAGAACCATCTCTAGAACAGACAGGTTCAATTATCTCTTTAATCCTGGGAAACTTGTGGCAAAAATCAGAGCAAAATAAACTCACCGTTGTTATGTGTTGCAAACTCTTTTAATCAGCTAATACAGATTGGATGCCTCAGTCATTCCTTCCTGGGCACAGAGCAAAGGAAGCTGTATGGAGCACCAAGCTGGAAACACCTTCTGAAGATCTGAGCAATTGCCCTCTCAGGGCACTTATGTTAGTGAGTATGCGAAGGCAGGGAGACATCTTTCTAAATATGTATTTCTAAGATGGAAATGAATAACAGTCTTTACCAGCTGCTGTGAGACTAGTGGTAGCAAAACTGTGAGCTAATCTATCTGGCTTTTTATGGTGACACTTCCCAGACAAAGCATCTCTGTGTCTCACAGGCAAATAAAAACCTGGCAATGTGGCTGCCTTGCAAGGAGGTAGAGCTGAGTGTGGCATCACCTTTTTTGTCTCTTCCCAGGGAAGAATGCTGGCTCGTGCATTTTCCAGGAGGAACAAACTGGCTGCTCCAAACATTGCTCAGGGCAAAGCCATGTCCTAATGCTGCAAGTCAGGCCAGATTTGTTTTGGAAACCTGCTTTTCCAGAGTGGTCTGGCTGACATGATAATTATCCCTTATTCTTGGCAACTGCTTTCTCTGACTGAAATGTTCTTTTGAAAACTGTTGACAAGACCTGTGCACCACCCAGAAGAGCCTGGCCTGCACATCTCTTGGTTCACACACAAAAGTACTTCTTGCTGAAGTTCACAGTGTGCAAGTGGGTGCTGGACAAAAAACTAGCTGTAAATATGGACAAGGAATAATTGTGGTCATCACCACTGCAGCTACAACAGTGAAATTGTTATCACAGATCATCCACAAAGAGGCAAACCCCCCAAAATCCTCAGATATTTTATTTGCAAAGAATATCCTGTGATTCTGTCATTTTAGGCAGTGCAACTTTATTGAAGAGTATTGTCAAGAGATATTGATCTTTGGGTTTGTTTACATCAAATGCTGTAGTACTTGATGACTGGCCCTCCCTTTTCATTAGGAGATATGGTGCCACTGTTTTTGCTGCCCCCAGTCTGAATTAAAAATACTTCCTTATGCAAGGAAAAGCATACCCAGCTGTACTGCCATTATATTCAGTGGCAATGCAGGAAGTCCTGGGAGAAACAGAGGTTTTGAAATGGAAAGCAATTGTCTTCACAGGATGGTTCTTGTTTCTGTGACTGGTTTTCCGCTTGTTTTCACATACGTGACATTTCTTTGGGATGTATTCTTTTCAGTGACTTGTCCACACAATTAATAGCAATTAATAGAGATAATTTTCAAAGTATCCTGTTAAATTCAGAGTGCATTTCAGTGTCTCATCTGCTTCTTCATGTTTCTAGGTCAAGGATGCTTCTAAAATCCATTGCAGGATGTTCACCTTCTTGCTTTTTGCTTGTGAGTGCTAATGATACACCTTCCAGGTACTATATTAGTCAACAGGGAAGAGGAAAGAGATGAATGGAGCACAGTCATGGCTAATCATGTTAATTTTTGCCTCAAGAGAATGGAGATCCAACAACTTCTGGTTTTAGTTTGTTTCTAGGGTTTTAGATTTATGTTTTGTATGTTAGAGCCCAAGCACCCAATGAAGCACGTTGCTGTTAAACCTTTGAATGAATGATTATTGAACTTTGCAGTGACACTCCACTTTAAAAAAATCACTACCACTTCCAGTGGTAGCAAATCCTCCCAAAGGAGAAAAAAATGTTGGCTGAACAAGAAGATTTTGCAAAGTGATTGTGATGGATTTCTTGGGCCCCTGCCTCCTTCTGGCTGTATAATTCCCTGAGGATCCCCCTAAAATATAGCCTATTTGAACTTCTCTCTTTAGCACCCATCTTGCTAGCATGGAAAGCAAAAGGGTAGTGCTGCGCAGCATAAGACTGCTTCAGGATTGGCTTTCAGTTCTAAGGCTGCAATTCCTTGATGTGTTCGGCTTTCCCAAAGCTGCCTGGTCCCATCATACTTACATAGGACAATTTCTGTAGATTTATACAGGACGAAGAGCATGAACTGAAGCCCTGGTTTCTCCTTTACTGTAATGTTTGCATTTGTCCTTTGGTTTATTAGGTACTTATATATAGGATGCTCCAAGATAAAGTTTCTTTCACTTTCTAGAAATCAAAGATAAATGCAGAGGGAGACTGAAGCCCTCCTCCATCCTGATGGCTAGTTTAGTGTGGGAAAGTTTGTGAACCAGGATAACACAGTCATAGAAGCTGAGAAGAAAGATCAGTGCATGGAGAATCACGCACATTCAACTTGGGCTCCTCTGCAGTGCAAGTAAGCTGAATTTTGCCACTCCAGAGTGAACTGGCCATTTCTTCCACAAATAAGGTGCAGAAGGTTGGAGGGCAGGATGGATAGCTGAGGGAAGAGTCTAGGGAAGCTGGGCTTGCACACTCTGCAACATCTGGGGGTTAGGGAAGGACAGAGGGGTGATTTCATTATGTGTCAGGGCAACTTGTCCTGCAACAACAAGCATCTCACAATCCCCTGCCCTCCCACTGACAATGATAAGAGTAGTAGGTGGCCTGGCTTCCAATGGCTGGGCAAGGTGGCTTCCATGCTGTGTGACACTCCTACCTTCTCCCCTTCCTACTGGGCACTGCTGCACCCAATCCAGCTGCCTGTTCACCTCTGCCTCAAAGCAGTTCCAAAATAGGTTGGAACAGAGGAAACACATCTGCTGCCAACACAACGCCAGCGCTTATTTTCTGAAGAAAAACAAAATTACAAAATAAACATGATGTAAGTTCTTGTAATACTTTATAGTAGGTACTGCTTAACGCAGAAAAAAAACCATTAAAAGTGCTCACTAAAAATAAACCCTTTTAGTACAGAACAAGCTTTTATTCAGCACCGACAGTATAATCTCCTATCCTACAAGGAAGGCTGTGCACGTTTCTGTTTCTAAGAGCTCCATCATTAGTATTATTCCTTCATCTATAAAGCGAACTCATGACTCCGCATAATCAGTCTCCCTCTTGTATGAAACAGAATCGAGCCAGCATTGTACATGCCATTAATCCTGAAGGGCAGCTTTCAAAGCTGCATTTTAATTAGGGTGATACGTTGTTCTGTGTCTAAAGGTTCAGGCATGTTAGTGGGTTTCTGAACCTTAGTAAGCTACTGCACATCAGTCAATGCAGGTGACAGCCAAGCTGCTTGTTCCTTATCTGGCAAATACCAGGGAAAACACTTTTTCTCTCATTAACCTAGCCTGAAGTCTGAGCTGACACATTTTACATCACATTTGCAGTGAGAACCTCCAGTCAATTACCAGTAGCTTGTTAAGCTGCAGGTGAAATAATCTTGTCTCTTAGTGCGGAGTGCTTAGGCATGGCTGTGACACTGCCTGTTGTACCTTCCTTAGGACAATGTGGTTAATGGAAAAGAGGAAAGTTCATCTTCTCTGCCTTCTGTTTCTTAAAAATGAATGATAAATGAAGCTCAGGTTAATTATATAGGTTTGCTGTCTGTAGGAGGAAAGATCTGTATGTTAATGATGAATCCACAGACAGGTCATTTCATATATTCTGACTATAAAATATCATTGGGGTTTTCTGATACCAGCCTTTTTTTCCAGTGAACAGATACTGCAGTAATTTAGAATTTAAGCTTTCCTGTGTTACCTGGTATCATTTAGCCTTGCCTGATCTTGTTTATTTATACAGGAAGTGGGGAAAGTAACGCTTGTCTTTCTCACAAGTCTGTAAGGAAGCTTTTACTGAACAATGGCCGCAAAAAGCCATGGGGACCTTGTCTAGAAGAGATAACATAAACTGTTAGTGTGCTCACATTAGCTGGGGATTATTTTTTTAAATGTCACTCTATTGGAGGAGAATTCCTAGGACCATTTAGTCCTTCCAAGGAGACACCCAGGTATTTTTCTTCTGGTGTCAGAAATATTGATTTGCTATCCAAAATAAAACATATTCTTCACATGCTCATTAACACCACAGCCAAAGAAAGCACGTTTGTAAATTAACCAGGGAAGGAAAGACTATTAAAATGATTTTTTCTAAGGAATTGATACAATTTAGAGTGGAGTATTGCATGATATTGCAAAGCTAAAGAAGAAATGGTGGGAGAATTGCAGTTGAAGTTGCTGAATGTATTTCTCTTGTAGTAAAGCAAACCCAAAAAGTATTATGCTGAAATGGTAGAAACACAGGTGATGTCCCTGCTCAGGTGGTAACTTACTGCATGACTCACTGTCTGAAGCTATGGAATGGATGCTGAGCGCACATGATTTTTCTGTACTCTCTGGAGACATGTCCACACATGTCCTGGATGGGGTGTGAGACCTCACAGGTCTGGCAGCTTGGAGTGGGACGTTTCTGCCTGCGCTTGGGAGCCTATATTTAGACTGCAAAGATAGGTCCAGACAATCCATCAGGACTACAGGGTAGGTCCGCAATAATGTAGATGCCAGATAGACTTCACAGATACAGAAGAGTAGGCTGTCTCAGTCACTTTATTCCAAATTTGGTAGACATGCAAAATCCAGCTCTGAAAAAATTGCCATCTAACCTTTAAGTATTGCCCAGGTGCTTAAAGATTTTTTTTTCTTGTAAGTTTTGGTATCTATGAAAGCTCAGCTACTATTTCATGTTAAGCCACATAATGATTTGTTGAGTGTTATTTCTCAGATGGGGACTCAGCCCAGAGGGCATTTATATTATAATGACTAGATAGATCTCTCCCAGATACACGGCTGGAGAGTGTGGCAGCAGTGCATCTTTTCTTCTTTTTGTGCAGATGTTCAAGGACTGGCATTCAAGAGGAAAGAATTTGGGTTCCACCTTTTCTGCTGAAGAGGGATGGAAGCTGCCAGCCCAAACTCTCAGAAGTGCTCCAGTCTTGCGTTGTTTACAGTGGTGCATATTGTGCTGAGAATTGTGGGTTCATCAAAGCAGTGGGTACAACAGATGGGGATTGTGAGAATGAGTCAGTGACCTGATGATTCAGGCTCCTGGAAGGAGACCTGGCCTCTAGTTTGTGTTCTAATCCATGCACAAAGCATTAATGAGAGCAGAGACTCTCCTGCTTACCTGTAAAGGTCTGATGGCACCAAAGGATTTAAAACCAGGCTTTCTGTTGTTAGCTTAATGCTTTATCTGGCATCACCACACTCCAAGAAGATCCAGGTTTCTCTTGGGTTACAGCATGACTCACCTAAGAACCGGACCATTGACTGATACTCATTTTAGCCTAGTGAGTAATGATTTCTGTGCAAAGTGGGAATTTTAGGTTACATGATTTAAGGCTAATCTTCTTAAACATGATAGAATAAGCGAGCAATAGAAGTCAGAGGAACCCAGCAACTTAATTGACACCAGCCAAGCACACCTACTCTCTGGCCTACCATGGGGAAGTGATCAACCCTGCTGCCTGGGATGCTGTCTCCTGGATCTGTAAGGACCGACTGAGGGGGTAGTTCCTGCCTCCAAGGGTGTGGGACTGTCAAGGATTAGGGCTCTGCTGGCCCCTAGAAAAATGATTGATGGTCTCTATTAAACCCTCTCCTTCCCAAGGGAGGAGAGAAAGGGAATACAGGAAAGAGACTTATGGATTGGAAAACTACACGAGCTTTAATGAAAATGATAACAGTAAACCAAAATATATACAAATACAAACAAAACCAATATCAAATCCACTCCCCATCCCCCACTCCCTCCACCCATGGCAATTACATCACCATCACCATGGATGCTGTGGGCAGGCACTGGGGAAGTCCCAGAAGGGACTCAGCGGCAGATGGGAACTGAATTCAGGAGATGAATTCTGGAATTGGGTTCTGGAATGCAGAGATAGGGACTGAAGGCAGAATGGACAGAGTCCTCCTCAGATGCTGGCCATTGAAGAAGAGAGCTTGACTTTCATGACCATATTCAGCTTTATACTGAATATGAAGTATATGGGAAGGAATACCTTGTTGGCCAGTTTGGGGTCACCTGTCTTGTCTGCTTCTCACTTCAGGTGCAGCCTTTTACTTTCTGCACCTCAAAACATGGTACACAAGATTTAGCAGTGACCTTGGTTTCCACAGGAGCAAATATAAGCAAGAGCCTTTCTGTATAGCATTCCTTGGTAGTAACTTGGTAGGAGTGTTATCCCTGCTAGAAGCAGACACTGTCTGCAAAAATACACCATTAACTTCAGAAAGTGCAGTTGGTTAGAAGAACCTTAACTGATGGGTAAAATTACTGAACAGAATTAGTTCTGTTCTAGTTCACACCAGGACAGCGATCATTTATGGTATGCTGGGAAAAGCATTTTTGGCATGTGAGAGACTTACTTTGGGATGTTTAGGGGAGGAACCAAAGGCAGGGCAAAGGGAAGGCATCAAAGTCATTTGAGGAGGAATAAGTGTGGAAAACTAGAAGGGAAAAGGTATAAAATATGTAAACAGGTTGTTGTGTCTGTCCGTGCCCTGCCTGATCCCCACGGTGTGTGTGTGTATTCTGTGTGTGTGTCCATATGTGTGTGCAAGGCAGAGTACCAGCAACTGGACTGCGGTGGCAGCTTGGAGCTGCCTATGTCCCAGTGCCAGCATCAGGAAAGATGGGGATCAAAGGGCAGCTACTGGCCATATGCATATACATATTTACATTTTTCCCACTAATAGACTTTCATCCTGATCAGTCAGAGAGGGGCACAGCATCAGGCCTTTTGTGCTGTGCTTGCTTAAGTGCTGTGTTTTCTGTCTGTGTGGCCTGCTGTGTACATGTGTAGATGTACATGTGTGTATATGTAGATCTATATATATGTGCATATATGTGTATATGTATTGTGTGCATGTATGTCTGCCTATTAGGCATACATGCTCAGCCTCACCACTGGCTGAACCTGGGGCCATAAAGTTGTGGCAGCCTCTCCTCAAATGGGCTACTGGATCTGTCAGCTTCTAACAGTTACAGTCCAAACCACAAGCTATGAATCTGAGGACCCTGGAGGGACTAGAATCAATCTCTTCACAGAGACGAAGAATGAAGATGCCACTGTTCCTTTCCAGTCACAACTCCAGAAGAAGTCTGTGAAGCTAGGAAAGGGTTGAAGCTCTTTAGTGATGTCCTGATTAACACATCTAAATTTCAGAAGGAAGGGAGATTTTTAAGGACTAGCCTAGAAGGCTACCTCTGCACTGAGCTAATTTCTCCAGGATGTAAACGGCTCCCTTGCATCGAGGCAACTGATTTAGCCTGAAGAAAGCTCTTACTGCTTGGCTGACATGATAAAACACAGTGTTATGGTATTCTTTCTAAATGTTTCTCTTTATTATGACAAGTTCAAAACAAGTTCAGACTTGTTTAGTTGCATAAAAACAGGAGAAGTTGAGAGGGATGCATATGCTGCTCATTTTTTGAGCGGGGGAACCGGATGGTACAGAAGGAGAAACTACTGTTTCTCAGGACCGTAAATAGCATTCCTGCTGATAGAAAGGTCCAATAAAAAGATAAGAGCAGATAAAAAAAAAAAAAAAAAAGAGGGAGAAAACTCAGCATCAGCGAAGAAAAGAAGAAAAGCCTGTGTTTCTTGGATGTTGTCATTTATGAAAGTCTGGTCCTGGGGAAAAAACCTACTATAAACAAAATAAACAAACACATGCTAATGTCCTGGCCCCAAAGAAATCAATTTTATCACTTCAGTGAAACAATGAATTTACCAAAATTTTGTTAAAATATATAGCATAGTATAGTATAGATAGTATCTTGGTCTGGCCAAAGGTAGTGGGAAAAGTTTCATGAAATTCTTCCAGAAAAGACTTTCTTAATGAACAGAACAAACTTTTGTTATAGAAAAATACGAATAAAATAGCCAGTAGTCCTTAGCATGGCATTAATTGCACTGTATTTGTTTCAGTAACAAAATGAAATACAGTTATAAATAGCACATGGGTTCTAGGGATCCATGGAGAAGGAGAAAATTCCTAAAGCTCCATTAACTGACCTCTGTCTGGACTACTACAGTCCTCCAAAATACATTGGTCAGACTTTGCCTGTGTGTGCAATATTTATGGCTTGTAATAAAAATGGTAAGATTCAAATAACCTTTTGCTAATCTTTTCTTCATAAAAGCAGGATTCTCCATCTTTTAGGGTAAGAGTGGAATTTCCATTTCTAGCAAAAACTATGAGAAGGATTTAAGAATTATACAGGGAGAAGAAAAACAGAAACATTAGATTACAGTATCTGGGAAAATCTTTTCTTTCATGTCTGGGTTGGGTCTGTGGTGTTTTTTGGTTATTAATATAAGCTTAATAGAAGTTGCTTTGAACATCTGCACAAAAGTTTAATTATGGGAAAGAAATTACAGTGAAAAGCTTTCCCAAAAGAAACCTTAAGATTCAAGATTTTCATATTATTACACGTATCGTTTTCTTTTAATTCAAACAGGTTTTATGGCTTCAGTAACACAATTGTGCTGAAGGTTAGTGCTGCAAGTCCAGTTAAAAAAATGTCACAATGCACATTCCAGCTGATTACATCCACTTGCATCTTTTCAGATTACACCCACTGGAGGTGATAAGATCTTGATACAATGGAAGGCAATATTTCCCTTCAGAGATTGCAATCACTGGTGACGTTTTCTATTCATATATGGAGTATCAGGCTTGGCAAGGTGCTCTCCTGAAACATGTTGAACACTTCAGAATGCCAAACTGACTCAGCACCTGCAGGAATCAGCATTGTGGAGCTGGCAGGTGGTTGGCATGTTACAGGACAAGTAGTAGTGAAATTACATTTTAGGACTTTTCCTTGTAATTAATTTGTCTCATGGGAACCCTAAATTTTCTTCTTTCTTTTTCCTCTTGCAGATGTTACAGTCATGTGAGAGCTATGTGTGAATGGGTTGTTCTCATTTTATGAATGCTTCACTTGTCACCAATAATGTGATGTTCATGGCTGTATATGTAGTACATATTCTAGCTCTATTTATCATGAATTGAATTTAAGCATAACAGTCTTCTCTGTAATTCTCTCCACAGGAAAAATACAACAGAGAATGAGCTGATTAATTCATCCTCTATGGTTAGAGGGAAAAGTGCCATTTACCCAAAATACTAAGAACTGTCTCCTTTGCAGTCCACAATTCAAAATGTAGCCTTCATGATTCAAAGAAACTAAAAGCTTCATAAGCCCTGCCATATTCACAGCTTAGTGTGAGATTTACTATAATACTCAGCAACACCTTCCATCACAAAGTCACTTTCTCACTTCAGTAATGCTAATTATTTATATAATAAACATATAAATTGATATAGGTTCTACTAAATACTTGTTAGGAGGTTTGGATTCAATTAACTTTTCTACCAAAAACTCTACTTTGGAATCAGGGTTTTTTCTATAGATAATAGTTTTCTTGGAGGGTATGTGTTGAAAACCTTATTAATGTACCTCATCCTCTCACTTCTGCTCACAACCCCTTCTGTCCCTTTAGGGGCCTATGGCTGAGGTTTCTGAGACTGCTCAGCCCATATGACCCAATGAGTCTGATTCTGCTCATGGTGAAGGGAACTCTGAGCTCAGTTATACCACTGGAGCATCAACATGATGTGCTTTTTCACATTAACAGTCACAGGTAATAAATTTTACATCTCTCCTCACATAAAGATAAAGATGTTCTAGTGATCTTTGACTCGTATTTTACTTGTCCCGGTTTGGGGGATGTGAAGATAGTGAGTTTTTAGCAAAAGATAGTTTTGTGTCATTTTCAAGGAAGAAATTATAATAACAATTACTATTATTATCATCAACAACAGATCCTAGTGTTGTAGTTTAATAATTTTATGTTATTATCTACACTGAGTGGAAGTAGAAGCAGAGGCTTTAAAGTAATCTTCAAAGCTTGTACCTTGAAATTGCAAGTTATTATATAATGACAGCAATCATAGAGGTCCCCAAACAATCACTGCAGATTCAGAAAGGCCAGATAAACCTGTCCAATCCCTGAGGTGTACCAGAAACTGCACAACACTTCCTGCAACAAGAAAATTTCAAATTTTTGCATATAATAAGCCAGCAACATAAAAAATACACAGGAACAGAGCAGGAGAGATCAAGGCCATGAGACTATCAGGGAGTTTGTTAGGATCTTAGGAAATGTTTCATGTTCCCATAGGAGCAAACATTCCTTGCACAATATGGTTTAAGGGATTTTTTTCCTTGCCTGAAGTCCCATGACTGTTTAAACTGCAAGAATATTCACCAGACCCACCTATTAGGTACTCACAAGTCACTTTGCATGCTACTTGATCTTTCAAAAACTAAATTCAAACTGAGTATTGACCAATGTCTGCCATCACCCTTTATTTGCACTAGCCCCTTGCTCTTCTGTGAAACTTTCCCCATACAGTTGGTGTTTCTTACTATGTAATGAACTAAAAAACAGCAGAAATTGCATAGATCAAGTAAAAAAAATGTAATTCTGGGGAGTGATTTGATAGAGATGAGCAAAACGTCAGTGAATTTCTGGCTTGGGAAAATCAAAAGATGATAAAAAGGAGACTGTATCTTAGTTTTATCTTAGCTGAACTCTGCAGCTATGGAAAGATTTAGAGAAAAGCTTCCAAGGTCACATCATCTCCTTTGGTGCCTGTATGTGGATGGATCAAAGATAAAAATTCTGGACCTAGATTCTGATCAGAGTCCCCTCTCTGGGCTTTCAATAAGTGCAGTATCATTTCAACATATGAATTATTTATTTATTATATTGATGTTTGAGAAAATTAGAAATCGCTATCCATCAGAAGTGCACATGTGACATGTTATGATAAACAGCTGTGCAAAACTGCTTTGCTTTCAGTAAAAAAAAAAAATCTTAAAAATCCTAATGAAACATTGACATGATGCTTAAGGTATTTGGTTTAATAACTGCAGCCTGTGATCAGGAATTGCTGGAGCTCTTAGTGCCATCTAGTGATATTGAGGTGGAATTGAAATGTAGCTATTTTCATGGTATTACATGTTATGAATATATCCTGGAATAAAAAAAACCTCTCCTAGATTAGCATTACTTTTATTTTTCCTTCATAGAAATAATTCTTTGAATTCTGTTACACATGGATAATATCAGAAATCACATACGCTGGTCAGATTTGCTTTTAGACTGCAGCATATTGAACTCTGAAATACGCATTTCTAATGGGAAAACAAGACAGTAATTACAGCAACAACAGGAAAAAAATGGTGAATTCAATTTAAAGTAAATGCACAAATCAATTAAAGTTACTGAGCCTGCCAAATTTGAACTATCTAAAGTGCAGCAGTGATTTATGTGCTGTGTGAGCTGATAAAGCAAGGGACAGCAGTCACCTGCTTTGTGTCCCACACTTCCAGCCCTGCATCTTTTCTGGGTTCCTGATTTCCCCCTGCTTCCTTTTCCACTCTGTAGCATCTATGTATTGCTTTGTCTTCACAAACACCTTGAAAAAGGTTGGTTTGTTGAAAAAATTAACACAATAAAAAGTCATCAGAGACACTTTTGAAGTCCAAAACATCAGTAAGGAATTCACCTTTCACATTCAACTACAGAATAACCCCGAGGTTACAGCCTTTATTGATGACATTTGCACATTGTGTTCAGGGCTTGTCTTTAAAAGGTATAGCGGCTGGTTCTGTCATGTACTTCTCTCTTTCTCTGAATTTTCTTCTGAATTGCTGAAAATCCTTAATTTTTGTGTGGGGAAAGGGAAATTTATTTCAATTTATTTTTTTCTTCTTCAGAATATGAAAGCTCTTTATTGACCAGTTTGGACTGTAATGTTACAATGTCTGCATTTAAACCAGCTGATTTCTGAAATAGCAATAGCATTACAGTCTTCAGATCTTAGTTAGATCCATTACTGACTGAGAATAAACCACGTATGAAGCGTGGATTCCTGTCTCAGCAGTACACACAGTCCAAATCCACAGTGCAACTGTACTAAAGTGGATATACTAAGCAAATGGAAAAACTGTATTTTCGAAGACGGATAAAAAATTCTAAAAGTGGGACTATCTGGATGGTGGGTGCAGGTTTGCTCTGCCCATGTTCAGCACTGATGGAGTTCTTGCCTGAACATCTGGGAGCTGAGCTGAGCTAACTTGCCATAGCACCATCCTATAGCTGCTTGAAAATCTAACTTCTGCAGGGCAGGAGAGGAATTTGATGGTGTCTGAAACCTTTTGTGTAGAGACACCCTCTATAGAATCTGTGCTAACTATACAGTTTTTGGTCCCGGGGGAATAAAAAAGAAACATGCAGGCAAGAGCTTACTTTCACTGTTACATTTAAAATGTATTTCAGCCCAAACTCCTTAAATGTGGCAGTGAAAAGGAACTAATTTCATAGATACTGCATGGGAGAGGGGACTGCTTAATAGAGAAAACTTGCTGCAAAGACCACCAATTTCTCCCTGGATCACCTAAACCTCACTGATGGGCCAGGGTCACAGGACTGAAGAAGGCAAATTGTGAGAGCAGGTGGAATTTATCAGATATTTTTGCATCTTTCACCTGCCATATGAACTCAGGAGAGAAGCAGAGCCACAGCCTGGGTCAGTGCTCAACACTAACACAGAGGAAGTTGTATTGATGTTTTTTCGGTAAAAGTTTGCACATCATCACTCTCATTTTGCCTTCACAGCAACTGCCTTTGACAGGGATGTGTTTTATGATTTAGAATAATTATTTGTGCTGTAGACCTAAATTTCATCCACAGCATTACATGCTGAGACTAGCTAAGTATTACATAAATTTGGGCTCAGAGTCCCCAAGTATGTAGGAGAAGTATTTCAGATCATTCAGCAAATCTCCCCTATGACAACAGGACAAAAATAACCCAACAAACCCTGATGACTTTCTATTTCTAGCTTCCCAGACAACAACTGTGACTTAAAAGAGCTTCTTATCACTGATGTAAAGGGATTGTATTCGTTTCACTCAGATACTGTCCTTCTCATTTCAATGTGTGCTAAATTATTGCAATTTCCAGTTGATCTTCAAGTGGAAATTGTAAAATAAAATGTAGTGCCTGAATTGCACAGCCTCAAGGCAGTGTGGCCCAGCAGCAGTATGGGCATCAACTGCCTCCAGTCCTATAGTTGTCAAAGTGTCCGTCTTAACCTTTAAAGCTAGCAAAAATCTAGGTCAAACTCTCAGAAAGGCTGACTCTTCTTTCCTGACCTTTGAAGCAAATGCATTATCTCTGATTCAGGAGGAGGGGGAAGGGGTAGAGGAGGAGATAATTTCAGCTTCTTTCCTAAAATACGATGAGTGACAAAACGTACCTGCAGTTGTGACAGGTGGTATTGTTAGACTCTGTCACAGCAGATGATACCAAAGAGGATCATGCTTACTGCCAACTACAAAAGACCTCAGTGTTTTGGGAGAAAGGACCCAGTAGGAATTTTGGGGGCTATGGATGGGGAGACCTGCTGCTGCAAGCTCCTTCTGGGGAACTTCATCTCCTGATGCAGATGAAGGTGTTAGGACTGCTTCTCCTCCAGCCTCTGTGGTAAGGGAGGCTATCTTCCCTCCTTACCTCACTGTTACCCAAGGTGCTCTGCTCATAGTTCATTCATGACAACTCTGCACTTCCTTTTTGGACAGAGGAAGCTGCTGAAAAGGGCAGAATGGACTGTGCAAAATTTGGCACTAGGCTAATTATGGGGACCATGGTAGTTCCACTGAGAATGCATGTGCTGTGGTGGGGTGTAATTGTCCTTTCATCTGAGTGACTTGGTACTAGACTTGGTTTACTCATCAATGTTTCATCATGATTAACATCTGATGAAACGTAGAAATTTATCAAATCCAGTTAAGCTTTCTAATCAACTTTCAATCTGTCACAACCAATCACAGCAGCCAAGATAAGCCCTCTATCACTTGCATGATGTAGATTTTTCTCCATGGTTCAGGAAGAAGTCAGCATTTCAGAAGTGCTTTCAGAAGGCAACTTATTAAACTCAACCATATTGAGTTCTATATCTTTCTGAAACGATTTGTATGTCAACTAAGCAAATCTTTTGTAATTTTGTTTTCTGAAATCTGTGGTAAACATCCATGACATTCACATTCAGTAGATGACAGTGGCCCTGTTAGACCAGGCTAAACTAAATTCTATTAATCCAGTATCCTGTTGCTGATACTGGCCAAAAGTGGATGTCTAGAAAAGATTGTAAAAGCAGGAAGAGCTATGCATTTTCTGATCTCTAACTAGACTCAGATACTTTCTAAACTATGTTCTCTGTATTCCTTTTAACACAGATGATTTGTTCTCCAGGAATCTATATCAAGCCTTCCCTTGACAAACTTCTCTAACATCCACATACTTAAAGAAGCTTACAGTTTAACTACACCCTGTGGAAAAAAAAATAAATCCTTTTGTTTGTTTTGAACTTGCCTCTTCACAGTTTCCTTTATATCACCTAGCTGCTGTACTACAAGAGTGAGTGAACAATCAATCCCTAGTCCTCTTCTCATGTCATTAATCACTGAACAGACCTCTGCCAAACCCTAATCAAAACTTGTATTCTGTCTATTTCCATCAGCTCTGAGTCTTGTCTACATTCACTCCCTGCTCTTTGCAGCAGTATTCCCATGTCTACTTGATGTGGAGGGTTTCGCAGCCTGACTGCCTCTCTCAGTCTCAGAAACCCCTCTGATGCCTTTTTACCCACTTTCCTAAAATGGATTTCTCACTGATGGACCTCCTTTGGCTTCAAGGAACAGAAAGAGATGACTTCAAGGAACAGAAAGTGATACTTCTGTTGGGTTTATGTTGCATCTGTTAGTCTACTGTTGCCTAGGTCATGGTTTCCCTCTGAACAGTTTGCATCTGTTACACTTGATACATGCCAGTAGTATCGAATGACTGATTTTCAGTATTCACAATGTCCACTTTTGAGGGATGAGGCACTTTCCAGCCTGCAGTATCTCAAGTCAAGAGGAATAGATACAATATAAGGACAGAAATTGTTGTTCTGATTAGAGCAAATTGTTTCAATGATGTCAAGTTCTGGATAATGTAATCAAATTTTGCTGAGAAAGACAGACTTTCCATGCCATTTTTCTCTTCCAGCAGGAAATCTATCAGGCAGAACACCTAATGGGATCCTCATCTAAAATTCCTAGTAGTTAAATAATAAGAAACCCCTTAATTATAACCAAGTATTGAGTCAGACATGGAATATTTGATTCTTTTTGACAGCACTGAAGGTGGCTCCTATTTCTGTATGTAAAAATTAATGCAGCACAGGACTCTTGCAGGGGGTCCCAAGCAAAAAAGAAAAAAAAATAAAATAAAAAAGTCAGATGTCTTTGAAAAGCAGATGTCTTTATAAATCCTTACTGAGCAGGTGAGAGCATTTTGGGCTGTAAGCCACAGGAGAAGAAGGTAAGACAGGTGTTTTGACAAATCTTGCCACTAGTCAGAGCAGAAATCAGACGACTAATACTGTCTTTCAGCTAAACCTATGCCTCCTGCATTTGATTTAATAACTTTTTGCCTGGCAAGGTGCCTGCTGTGCAGTGATTCACTTCATATTTTAATATAGAATAACTCAGGAAAGAAAATTGAATACTGGATGATAATGCAGTGTAGGGAGTTTTGATGACCTGCTAATACAGTGAATTCAACTTAAGTGGTTTGTGAATGACAACAAACCCCTCATATTAAATTACAGTCCAGCATATGTTTTCAATCATACACTCTTTACTGCAATTTATAGCAAGAAAAGAAAATCCAAAACACAAATAGTACAGTAAGACACAGATTCCTCTGCACAAGGACAAACCAGGTAGTTTGGAAACATAATAACAGAGAAACCTACCTCTGGTTCATTAAAATGAAAGTAAACATGTTAGCACCTTGACCTGTTTTGCTTGGAGCTGCTCCAACTGATAGATATGCAACGCGGGCTGCAGAGCTAACCTGTGCCACAGCTGAAGGAAGGTTTCTTCATGTTGAATGTGGAGTGGGTGGGGGAAAGGAAGTTGTGTCCTCGCAGAAGCAGCAGCTGTGTTTTGCTATCTGATGTAGAAGTAGGATTATATTTGATAGAGTGAAAGAAGGATTACGGTGCATCTGACAGTAGAGGGGGGTTGCAGGAAAACTCTTTGCCATGGATTATGGGGACATAATCTTTTAATGTCTCCAGTAAATGTTGATTTTGGAGGAAAGACAGATAAAGTGCATATTAATCTTTAGTGGGAAAAGGATTGTGTATCTAAGTTTCCTTAACAACCTATTATGATTTTGATTTCCTTATTATTGAGAAGGATGGTTCCATTTCACAAGGTTTATTATAGGCAGAGCATGGCACATATATAAATATCACAGCTGTAAATAACAGACATGAAAACAATCCAGAATGCTACATCTCTTTATCTAATATATTATTGATGTAGACTTCTTACCGTGAAGGCACATTTTGAAACCATTCTTTAATGCCTGTCAAGGAAAAAAAAAACATGCTGTGCCTTTTTATTCTTGTTTTTAAATCCAAGCTTTACAATCATCAGATAAGTAAAAACTTGATGAATATATGAATAATCTGGTAGTGTTTCATATTTCCTAATGTTTAAATTAAAAACGAGAAGTCCATTTGAATAACCAGTATTGTTACTATCCTTCACTTCTGGGAACCCATTTATCCTCTAAAGCTTGTGTGAACAAGTTTTTATTGTGGGGATACAAAGTATTAGATCTCAAATCCAGTATAAGAAGGTGCAAATCCCATTGAAAATCCTGCAGTTTATCTCTTGCCTTCACTTTCTCAAGTTTTCTTCCATAATCATCCACTGACAAGCAGCTCTGAGAGCCCTGGTGTGCAGGTCTGAGTAAATACTGGATTGTTGAGTGTCCCTTGGGACTAACATCTGAATGGCAAAACCTGGATTACCTTCATTTATTACTTGATGCTGGTGAAGATAGAAAGTAGTATACATATTGAGATGTTAAAAGCATATCTAAAAGTAGGCCAGAAGCTCAGGCTCAGGATGCTTTAACTGGTCTTTCTGACAATACAGGCAATTGACCTAATTTTTGCAAGTGAAATCCATGGGACCAGGATTTTGCTCTGGAATTATCTATTAGTATGTAATTAGACACAAGGGGATTGAAGAAAAAGTGTTTGAGGCTTAACTAGGAACTTCAGAACAAATAAATAAATAAATAGAGAACAAAGCACTCAGTAAAAACATGGCACCTACCACAGGAATTTAATTAATGCCTCCCAGGCACAATCTACTGATAAAATGTGGGAATCACATCTGTTACCCAATAGCCTAGCTTCCTACTTTTCCTTTTCAGCAGAAAAATCCTTCGCATGAGAACCAGAACAAATAGCAAAGAACAGATAGTGACAGAGAGTTGCAATGCCCTTTGCAAGATCCCACTCAAGGTTGTCCACATCTGAGATGCAGTACTTCTACTGTTCAGGCAGAACAGTGCTTCTACTGTGCTTAACAGTGAGAAAAACTGGCCTTTGTGCAATTGTGCAGGACTGTAAGAATCCCTAGAGACCAGACTGGATGAAGGGTTGCATCATTCCTTTAAGACCAATGCATTGTACCATTGTACCCTATCCAGGGATTTGATTTACTGACAAAAGCTGAGGAGAAGGCTTCAAGCATCAGACCTCACTTCTGTGGCTGAAGCTCCAAGGAAATATGGTTGTTCCCAGGCTCTTGCTTATCTCCACTGAAACCAACAGCAAACCTCAAGCTGACTTTTAGAAGGGCTTAGGATTGCCTCACTTTGTAGACTATGGATATATTTGATATTAGTTTTGAGCAGTCGATGTCATTAGGAAAAGCAGTTGAAATGCATATGTGGCTGATTGTCAATGCTAGCATTTAAGGTTTCCTCTGAAATTTTTACTTGCCATCTTCCAGCATATTTCTGCACCTATTTAATCTACAAAACCTAGGAAATCTTCAACTGTATACATATTCTGCCCAAATAATTTTACATGGGTATACAAGATTTGTAAGAAAAAATTATTGTGATTACACTTGATTGAAGCAACTTTTCACTTTTTAGGGAATTTTTACTACAGTAGCTAGACCGTGACTAAAAATCACTGGCAATGTTAAGTGGATTCCACTTAAACAATCACAACATAAGTGACGTTGATTGTCACAGTGTTTTATATAGCAGCATAAGTATGACTAAAATTAATATGTGAAGCAGAGCACTGCTTCATTTTTCCCCTGGCAAAAAATGTCTTTATGCTATTACATAAAAGGTCAGGGTGGTCTTAGATGAAGAAGAGCAAATGCGATCCTCAGAACTGAAAAAAATCTGTTTAATATAATAAAACATGTAGACTCAGAAACAGTTTCTCTGTTTTCGTTGGCCACATTGCATTTTTGGAATGTAAAGAACCTGCTGCATATTCAACAGGAACTGTTCTATTGTACCTGGAAAAATTATGGCCCTTGGTGAACAATTAATAGACCTAATTTTTAAGTATAAACTGATCTGAATTATAATTTATTAATGTAGCATAAAATTCTAGTACTACATCACTGTAGCATACTACAGCAAACCATCTAATAATTGTGATATCTAGACTATATTATATTTTTATAACCGAATCACATATAACATGCTTTCTTTAGAAACTAAGTGAAGGTACGCAGACTGTCTGGAATTAGCTTGAAGGTCAGTAATTAACCTTAGACAACAGATGCAATGCAAATTGTTGGCTGTATGTCGTCCAAAGCACATCTGATCACACAGGCACCTTCCATAGCAATGCAGTGATCGGTTAATTTAAAATTTGAAAAAAAAGGGGTATATTTCTTATATATAGTACTATCAGCAGTACTAGAAGTACTGTTAAGAGTCCAAAGAGTGAGAATGTTTATTTCTTACAACTAAAAAATATTTTGCCATTTGTTCTGCAATGTTCATCAGGCGGCAGGTAAAACATAGAATTAAAGTGTAGAAAAATACAAAAGGCATGTGTTTCTGTGCAACCACACATATGGAATTCCTCTTGGCTCATGGAAGAGCTGAGCCATTCTGCTCTTAGGAACAGATTTTTCTGCTTTAATTTAGTCTTCTAGAAGTTAGGAGTTTAAGGCGGAGCAATGTGCTAAAGGTTCCTTTCACAGCCAATAGAGAGAAACAGGCGCCTTCATAAAGTAACTTTTCCTGCAATGGGCAAATAAATCTTATTCTTTATGATAGAAACTCCCTGGTTTTTTTGGAAAAACGTAATGGATTGGGGACCATACCTGTTCTGAAAATATAGAGAATTCCTGGGCTGAAATGTCTTCAGTCCTAGTTTTGACCAGTGTGTCACAGAATTGCCACTAGATTAAAAAAGTAATGCTGCTATTTTACAAATTAAATATAAAAATAAGCCAAAATTAAATTTCCTGCAAATGCTGTTGGATGCTGCGAGAATATTAGATTCATTTTTCTGCAGGAGATAAGAAGTAGACCCAGGAATTGCAGTATTACTAAAAGAAACTGTCCATTTTCCTTACTACACCTTTAAATATTAAACTAGGCCATGAATTAGTTCTTATAGTGAACAAAAGACCCGAAAAACTATTATAGAAGTAAAAGAGAGAGTTCAACATGTGATGCAAGATTACAGAATTTACCATCTTTGGTACAAGTACACCCCCAAAAGGAAAAAAAGGAAAAGAAACAGAAATATCTTAAATCCATATATGTAGATATGGACTGGGAGATTGACTAAATTTATTTTTCCAGGCACTAAATAACTGCAGTATTTAGTTAGTAGATGAGATGATGGACTAAAATGTCTGCATGGTATAGGTACATTGCACAGCTTCAGGTTAGTCTGCAATGAACTTTTTAGCAAGATTTATCTTCTTGAAGAAGACAGCACTTCTGGTAGTTGTGTTAATCTATGAAATTCACTTTTCTGTTTATTCTAGAAGCAACTGATTGCAAGCCACATTATCACAGTTTGTGAACCCATCATGGTCACATCAAGACTGTACAAACACCCACCATCAGTGAGGCCCTGCTGTTTCATCAAGGCGTATTCATTTCACCTGAATTGCTGTCAAAGGACTTTCCTGAGATTTGATGCAAAAAAAATGACAGTCAGTCCACCAGCTGATTTACCTGTAGCTTGGTGTTAAGGGATACATGCTGTGAGCAATTTCAATAGTGTGAGGGTTTTCTTCCTTCTCTAATTGCCTTTGTGTATGGATTTTAGCTCATGATGGTGTATGATAAGAAATTGTGCTGTTCTGGATAGGGCCTTGGGGAATAATTTGTGTTTTTTATGTTCCTAGAGATAACAGGCTAAGTAAGAGAGCATGCAGAGTACCCTTGGAGTTTGCAGGACAGTGCTATGAATGTCATGATGTTGGATTAGGGTCCCAAAGCTCTGGGAAAGCTGGGATTTGCCTGCCTCAGCAGGGCAGGAGAAAGCCTGGCTGCTACAAAGTCACCTTGCAATAGTGGCTTCATCAGCATTTGGTCAAAAAAGTGACTACGGTTTTGTTTGACAGCAACACCAAAACACACACTGCCTTTCTTTGCAACAGAAAAGCAAAAATGAAGGGTTTAAACTCCCTGGGGAGGCCTGGTTTAGTCCTTCTCTTCTGATGAGCTGTACCATGTTTTCAGGTCGGGGGACAAGGGGACCGCTTTGTCTTGTGGCCATCCCAGTGTCACTGTGAGGGTGGAAGCAAGCAAAGCGGTTGATAGGAAAGGACACCACTGGAGGTCTGCAATGGTGGCAGGGCCACCTCAACCCTGTGTTTCAATGCAACAGCTTTTCTTGTGAGAGAAGTTCAGCCATGAGGCTATTTCCATGACTTTCACATTTTTTAACTTCACACCGTATTTACGGCTGAACGTGGGCTCCCAAGCAGTCGGCTAAATCAGCTCACTGAAAATGACCTCAGAAGATATGTCTAAAGCATTGGGATCTGAAATGAAAGGTACGTTAAAAAATGAAGGATGTAAAGAGGAATAAAATCAGGTGTTTAAAGATAGAAAAATCATGGAGCAAGTGAAATGAACCCCCTGGATTATACTAGTGTGTTGAGCTCTAGGCAAAAGCAAGATTAACTTTATTGAGGTCAGTAAATAAACCTCCCCTTCAGAAACAAATTACTTAATTTAGCTCTGTGGTAAGACAGAGCCATCTGCAATACCCACCCATTGCCAGAGCGCTTCTATAAATAACTGTTGCACTAAAGCAGAAGAGGATTAAAGCTCTCATTTAGCTCTCTGGCAGAGACAAAATATGAGGTTTTTACTGCATGTGAGCAGTGTAAGTGGTTGCCTAATGTCAGGTGAATGATGGCCATCGCAAAAACCTTCCCAGAGCACAGTGTGACACAATCATCTCTCAGTTTGGAGCTAATACTTCCAAATCAGGAATTAGAGAGAAAACCTTTCCAGAAAAAAAAATAAAAAACCCCGAAAAATCCAAAATTATAGGAGTTGAAGTAAAATTGCAAACAGAATCACTGTCTAGGTTGAAATCTGGATTGCCAACACAACTTGGGACACATAACTGTTTTAAAGACTCTTTTTATGTCCCTTCATTTTGCTTCAATACATATTTTGATTATATAGATCATCTATAAAAAATATCAATGAAGAAATCCTGCAAATACATTCTGTTTCAAACATACTGACCAATTCAGTGACAGCCTTACTTTTTTCATCAATTTTAGTAACTTCAATGCATGCAATACCAGAATAGGTTCTGCTTCTTTCCTAATGATTCTATCTTTAATTGAAATCTTACTATGAATGGTAAAGGGAAATTGCCAGAATGCAGTATTTTATGCTGGGTTGAGACCCATAAGGGTTAGAAACACAGAGAAAGGTGGAGGAAAGAATATCAATGACAAGATGAATCAATATATTAGGCATACATTGGTATTTTTCACTGTCCCCACAGCTCTGTCATGTGGATTATGAGTTGCTGAAGACACTTTTAAGTCCTTTTTTTGGGAAAAATGTTAAAAGAAAATTTAGGAGCAATTCTTTTCTTGGGAGAAAATTAGACACCAACTTTGGTAGTTGTGAGTAGAAGTAATGGAAATGGGGAGGGACCTTATTCATTTATTCTTGTGGGGTTCTCTCTAGTTATTCTTTTTATCCATATATGTTGTCTTGTTTGCTGTCTGAAATACTGCAAGTCATTGACAGTATCAGCTGAACCTACCCTGGGAGGGGTTTGCTAGAGATCTACAACAGCAAATCTTCAAAGGCCATGTGTAAAGTTTTTACTGACAGAAACACTTGAAGACATCTCTTCAGCAGCTACTCACTAGGATCTATTGAGTGAAATGTAGACCTCTTTGGGGTGGTAGGGTAAATGCAGCAAAATAGCATTTTTAACTTAGCATCATAGTTTCCCACCTCCAAATAGAACTGCATTTTTATTTATGAATATGACATTTTTATTGTGAGTATAATCCATGAATCTCAAACTACCTTGCACACACTCAGGGAAGGTCTGTAGACTCACTGGAGGTTTAAGCTGGGATCTCTGGTTTTATGCTGATGCAGATGAAGCACCAACACTTGTCTGCCTCTCCTGGGTAACTTTTGGCAAGAAAAGCAACCTCCATGGGGAAAAGAGATATGGAAACAAGCAGGTATGCTTGAGGGAGCAAATGGTGGTAATAGCCATTTATTAAAGGAATATATGTTCATTTTTGACATGACAAATTTAGACAAAGGCATGACACCTGGTGAAATATGAGCTTCCCAGCAGCACGTATGTCCATCCTCTTATCTCTTCTTTCCTGAGAGATCAGAGGAAAATCCTTTTTAACTAAGCCTGTAATGAAATAAATGTAAAAGCAGAGACTATGAGATAGTCAAGACTGACTTCTCTAAATGTGTATTTTTTCAGTCTAGTGTTCTGCTGGAGAAATCAGACAAGACAGAGAAGTTTTCTGAGGGAATAAGGCAATGCAGGTGTCAATGTCTGGTCGACATAATGCTAAGTGGATGGTGCCCACAGTCTAAGAGTAGAAGTTGTGGAGTTTCTTCCACCTATGTCTAAAGCAGTAAATAAAAGGGACAGAGGCTGCTGCCTCTCCCCAGTGAAAGCAAGCAGTGAGGCACAGAGCACTTCCAAGGACTAGATTTTTTTCCCTTGAAAACAGGGTGACCTTACCTCTCCTGCTTACCAGCAGCACTCTAATGGCCTGTGCCATCCTCTGGGGAAAGCAGCTAACACAGCCCAAAACTAGCATGCTAGTGACTGCATGGCATGGGCACTCACACATCACTGCAGGTAGCCCTGCCCTTAGTCTCTGTGCTTTACTAGCATAGATGTAGCCCTAAAGACCAAAAAGGGCCAGGGCTACAGTGATCTTTTTAACCTACTGATTGGCAGGCACTTTCTTTTTAAGTGGGAAAATGCCTTCTGTCTTTTTCATACCAAAATGTAAAAAGGAATCTTTTTTCTTGTGTCTTTACAACAGGATTTAGGAGCTGTAAGGAGGATTTTGGAGCAGATAACAGTTGGAAACAGTTATGAAAAGAAAAAGGAAATGTAATGTAATAAAAGCAGAGAAGACCTCAGGCCTTTGTCTTTCTTAAATATTTATGTATTCCTCTTTACACCCACCTCTGACAATGCATTCTCCCTTTTTTTCATTCTCTTCCATGTCTACATCTCTTTTTGCCTCACTGTTCTTTCTTTCATTCTCATTTAATACACCTACTACAATGATTCCTCCTGCTTATTGCCCTCTGGCTCTTCAGCCTATGGTTCCTCCCTCTGTTAAAGAATATTTCTGGCAGTTACATGCTAGGAATAATTGACAGAAAACATTTTTATCTAAGAATAACAATTTGGCAGAATATGTGACCAAGAATCAGACAGGCTAAAGGCTGTACATTTAAACAATTTAAAAACTGAGAACAACCTGATGCATAAATGTCACAAGAAAATACAATACAATACTTATGTACATTCTGATTTAAAGAGTTCCAGCTCAGTGCTTCTCAATTTTTACCATTCAATTATTTGACTAAAATGAGTTTTCCAACAAGCTCCTTATTACCAAGTTCTATTGAAAGGACATAAACAGTATCAATTTTCTGTTACCTCTGTCTTCCTTCCAAAGGCTATCACTGAAGAATTGATTTCATCTCAGGAATTTTCTGTTGCAGGTATTAAAAAGCAAAATACAAATTTCACCTGGCTCCCACAACTTGTACCCCAAGTGACTACTTCAGTAGTCATTTACAACTCTCAAGATTTATTCAGACTTGGGCAAGGAACTTCTCCCTCCCAGAATGAATCCAGTATAAGCCCCAAAATACCCACTTGTAACTGATCTCAACTATGCCCAGCTTTACCTTACCATGAATTTTCACCCTTCTCAGGTAGTCATGTCTTAACATCAGAGCAAACTGTCAAAATAAAACTATCCAAATGAGCCAGCAATTGGCTTCTAGGACCTCATTTAGGTTTTGGAAATTCTACTGCCAGAGTGTGCAGAACCTAGGAATAAAACACAGTATGGTTTTAAGACTGTTATAAATCTCTTTTCATTGCTGGTATTTCTTCAAGAAATACAAAAAAGGTAGCTGTGGAAGACTAGATAATTATACTGACTGCAAAAGGTTAAGGAGTCATGATAGCCTCTTGATAGTAAAGAGTCTATTCCAGAGAAAGATTATGAGAAAATACATTAAATGTTGAAAGTGGGAGAACCAGCTGAAATTCAGGGAGCTGTAAAGAGGTGATGGAGAACAGAGTATGAAACTGAAGCAGAGCCTCTGACCATGATACAGTGGAAAATCAGAATGAGTGGAACATTTTTATAATTTAATTTTTAAAAGTCAGAAGTCAACTCTGTACAATACTGAGACAATTGAAAAAAAAACTGCATAAGTTTATATTAATCCCACAAATTTTATCAAATAGAATTTTGGTGGCCTCAGTGGGTTTAAATCTGCTTACCCCTGGCTGAATTTGGGCCATGTAATTTATACAAAGGCTACACAAATACTTCTTTTGACTTCTAATAGAAATGATTTAATTAGTGTAGTTAGACTGCTAGCATACACATTTCAGAATCTACACCATCCATGGACAGAGATTTTAGACAAAAGGTACTATTATGTACTTCAAATGATTTGCCACAGTTTATAAAATCACAGAATCACAAAACATTTTATCTGGAGGGGATGTCTTAATGTCATCTCACCTAAGCCTCTGCTTAAAGCTCGTTTAGTCAGCTCACATTGCTCTGGGCCTTGTTTTGAGTTATGAAAGTCACTTAGGATGGACAACCCAGAACCTCCATGGACAACCTGTTCTGGTGTCTGATCATATAGTGAAAAAAATTAACTTTAAATCAGTATTTCATCTCTTTCAACTTCTGGCCTTTACTTCCTGTATTGTCACTGTACTTTTGAAAAGGATCTGTATCTATCTTGTCTATATCCTCCAGCTAGATATTTGTAGACAGCATTTAGATGTCCTTTCAGTCTTCTCTGTTTAGGGCTGAACAAACCAATTTCTTTCATTTTCTTTTCATTCTGTCCTGTCCTCCACCTTCCAGTGACCTTGTTGGACCTTTGCTGGACCACTCCAGTGTGTCACCACCTTTCTTTCACAGAGGACTCTAAGGCTGGACACAGTTCTCTAGATGTGCTCTCACAAGTGCCAATCGAGGGGAATATTTATTTTCCTTGATCTGTTCACTACCTTCTTCCTAAATAAAACTCAGTATTCCGTTTGGCTTTCTTCACAGAAAGGAGCAGCACTGCTGACTTATGTTCAGCTTGTTTTCCACCAGAATTTGCAGTTCCTTTTCTGCAAAGCTATTTTCTACAGTTCGTGCCCAGCCTGTACTGTTGTATGAGGTTAACTCCTAGACCTGGGACTCTCCACATGTCTTTTTTGAAACTGGAAGTCCTGCTCAATCACTTTCCATGAGACAGAGAGAAAGAGAATAACAAACATGATTCTCAAATCTAGTCATTTGATTGCTCATTTAGAAGAAAGGAGTCTTGCCTCCAGTCTGGATATCAGGAAAAGCCTAAATATAAAAAATTCTCAAGGACAGGACTGAAAATCATCTCATCTCTCTGTTAGGTGAATATTGTAACTGCTAGACTATAGAACTCTATTATATGTCTGGCCCAGTGAAACTTTGGATGGGGCAGGAAAGAGAGAGTGTCATTCTGAAAGACTCTATAACTTACAGATGAGAGCTGTTTTACACAATAAACTCATTCAAAGCTGTTCAGGTAAAGAAAGAAATCAAACCTAATTCTACTATTACCTGAACAAAGTCTAGAAACACTGAGCTACATTATAAGAATAGAATTATTCATCCATTTTGTAAGAAAGGGCTGATTCACTCATCTCCAGAAGAAGTTTGAAGACTATATGTCATAATTCAAGATAGGCATATTTTTGCAATCAGGGTTCATGTCTTTAATCCTGGTGGCTTTAGTGCACTCCTTCCTCCACTGCCATTGATGTGTTTAGCTGCTAGCTTTCAGTCTTTTAGTTCAGCATAAAAAGTTCTGTGGAGTAAGGTTTTGTCTCACTCTCCTTGTCCATGTGTAAGGCAGCTCCTTTAGGTATAACTTCATCATGGGCTCCATTAGGTACCAAAGTCCAGTTCCATGTCACATACTTTTAGGGTTTTAACTGTAATTCAGGGTGTCAGGGTGCAATAACCAGTAGAGAGAAAGGTCCAGACAGTGGTTCATGCCAGAAATCTTCTGGCCTGCTCTTTGGAAGTGCTTTCTTTTCTCCATTGTCTGTTGAAGGATCATACAATGAGGATGTTCCTGACCCGGCCATCTCAGGAAAATGCCTAAACTTAGCCAGGTAGATTCAGGATCCTACTGTTAAAAGTCTACTGTAGTAGGTGCAGCCCTAGTCTTAATGACTGGAATAGCTTATGGCAAGTGAGAAGGCCCACAGGGAGGATGCAGATCATTTGGGGATTTTGTGCTCAAAATTATTGTAGCTGAAAATAAATATCATAAATTGGATCATGTGGGACTTTTGTGTGTTTGCAGTGGTCAATGTTGAATAAAAAAAGGTCCTACAGGATGGATAATAAGCAAAACTTTGTGTGTTGAAAGCACTACAAGTAAGATGCACAGTAACATTCATAAGCTTGTTGGCACTCTGGAAAAAAATGATAGGCTTGAATTTGACAAAAGTATTCAGTAACTTTACAAGAGTCCTCTGTGATACTGATTTGGTGAATTTATATCAACAGTGTGGTTGTCTGAAATGCACTTTGATCACCACCCACATGGCAATAAAGAACACTGAAAATAATATACTTTTTATTTAGCAAATAAATCCATTTAAAATGTTGGTAAAGTGAGAATTGTTTGTTACAGAAAATAGAGTGTGGAAATACACTAAGCCCATAATATCCAAATTGCAATCCTGGGGAACTAAGAATCATTCTTTGACTTCAGGATCAAGTGTCATCGTGCTCCTTGAATTCACATAACTGAACAGTTGTCCCCTTTCCTTTCATAACCAAGGTGGTCTCATCCACACTTGCCCTTCAGAACAGTCTCTGGCCTGTGTTAGTACGGTGCACAGCACCTGAAATGGATCACAACTGTTACCACAAACACCAAGTAATTAAACCATGTGGACAACCATGAACAGACCTGTTGGCTCAATATATATGGACTCCTCCATGGGTAATTCAGAAATCCTCTCCTTGAGCCAATTGGATCTGAGTCTTGACTATAACTTGAATACTAATAGTAAAAGTATTAAATATAATATAAATAATACCTGCTAATATTTAATACAGGGACACACTAGATAATGTTTTTATAATCTCTTTTTCATGAACAGATACTTGTGTCTTGTTTAGGACTGTTAAGTACTAACCATTTTCTGTTTGGTGTTTTTATGGTGATAATCAGTAAACCTTTTTTACTGTCTTTTTAAGCAGTTGCCATCCTCCTTTTCCTTCTGCAGCTTCTTCTTGTTCATCAGCTAGAACAGAGCCATTTGATTCAGCACAGCCAAGAGGGCAGAGATTTCTGGAAATGAAGCAGTGCACAACAACGCAGGGCGAAATACTATCAGTGACTGTCAGGTCCCTGAGATGTGCAGCTTAATGTCATATCAGCTGTCTGCCTTTTAATCTCTGGTGTGGGAGAGGTAAATAGGAAAAAGAGGTTTTTAATATTTTCTTTATTCCATATGACTTTGCACTGAGCTTTGTGAGCAAAATTAGTAATCACTTTCAACTCACAGATGGAATTGTTGCTGTAGCTTTGGCTTATGTGGAGACCAGTTTTGATACCATGTTGGTAAAAATCTTGTTGAGAGTTAGAGCAGTGTTAGTGTCCTACCTGGATCACACCATCACCAGCAGAAAGGTTTCTATTCACACCAGCTGCACTGAAGTTCACCATAGAATCCTTAAAATGTCATGGTCTGAAGGTGACTATGTACCTCTTTTTTTAAATAACTTACCTGTACTCAAGAGTTTACTCAGCCTTCAGGACAGAAAAGTATATAGAAGCTAAGTGGGACTTTAAGGCTATGATTTTTTATAACCAAAATACCAATAAAAATGTCACTCTTCAGTAAAAAAGGCAAAGTAATCTTGTTTCTCAGGAAATTGGAGCAGACAAGAGTATTACATTAATTGAGGGTAAAGGTTAGAATTTCTTCACTGCACAATTTCATTACACCAAATGTGTCTCAGCAACAGTATTGTGCTAAAGCACTTCAGATATTAATAATTTCATTTTCCACACAGCACCTAACCTTTAATACCTTTGCTATATGTACCAACAGTACAATGTTTATGAAGGTGTTAAGGAGCAGTTAATGTAAAAGATGTAGTTCACAGTGACAACATATTTCTTTTCTCATGCATGTTATACTGCAGAGGTTTTTAAGTCGTTCTCTTGGTTTAGAGAAATAAGTCCCAAAGAGGCTGGTGGCCTTTTCTCTCTCAGGATGGCTCTCAGTTGCTGCCTGTCAATTCTGGGGCTCAACATGACCGCTTGTGCTGAGTGTCCATGGTAAGAATAGGAGTTGCTAAAAGTAGGGAGAAGCATGTCCACACACATCAGAGAAAGGCCCAGAGGTAAGGAGTCTTGATGTGCACGACCACAGCTCTGAGAAAGATTGACTTAGCTAAAGAGGGAGAATTCAGTTGCCCTTCAGCTTCTGATCTCCAAGGATGCATTGAAAGACACAGGATTTTTCATATTTTCATTGCTCTGAGCCTCCTTTTTTGGAAGGATCTTCAACACACTGCATCATACTGTCAGCTGTGTTAAGGCTATTAACAATGTCATTATCCAAAGCAGCAACATGCTTACATCAAGAGACAGTTCACCCCAGAGGAGACAAGAAGTGGCAGCTGACAGAAATGATCTGTATCCATCAGGGAATGATTGTACATGAGCATGTTGTCAGAACTTCCAACATTCCATCTCACAGCTGATACCTACCATGGATCAAAACTACTTCTGGGTCTAGAAGTGGGTGGGCACATCCTTCTGATCACAACAAACTCCAACAGACCTGAGGTACAGATGTTTAGTGCTGGTAAGTCTATGCTGATAATAGTTTTCTGTTTGCCATGGTAATTAGGGGCCTTACTGTGCCTATAAATGGACAAGGTGTACATTGCCATTCAGTGCTCCTCAGAGCAATTGTCTTCTGGTAACTGTAAGGTAGGCTATCCAGGACATCCCAGCACATCCCAGGACTGTAGAGTGGGGTTAGTTAAGACCACGTTGTGTGCCAGGACAGGTGCCCTCAGCCTATCTCAAGGAGCTTGTGGTGCCCCTGGTGAGACCTTTCTAGCATTTTCACCACTGCTGACTTGTCTGCAGCTTCTACACGCCATTACTTTATTGTGCAGTTGCACTTAAGAGGTGGCACTGAGCACTGCAGCTTACTGCCTACCACATGGTCTCTGTGCAATTGTAACATGCTGTGACTTCTGATAAAAAATATTCTACTTCCAGAAAAAATATTTTTTAAATCATTGTTTGTTGTTAGCAGATGACAGGAGGGAAGCAAAAATAAATGTCAACCTTTTTTATCAACCTATATCATGAAACAAGAAACTTCTCTGATCCATTGAATCCAAGACAGCCACTGTTTACACATAGCTATATAAACTTATTTGCAAGAATCCTCATGGACACTAGAACTTCTGCAACAGAATTAATTATCAGACATCAGAATTTAGTTAGGATAAAGCCCTCAGTAATGATTTCAAGTTAGATGAACCATCTTTGGTGTGCTGTTTAAACAATCACTGTCAAATAAAAGTATTACACTGCCTGGAACAAGTAAGAAAACATACCCTAGTGCAAATGAAGGAAGGGAGTAGCTCGTAAAATGTATTTGGTTTAACTGCTGAATTTTGGTCAGTATCCAAGCATAAGAGGTTTGGACATTGTGGGCAATAATTTATTCTTGTTTAGCTTTTTCTGAACCAGAATCTGGATTAATTTACTGGAGATAAAGAATGATTCTTTACAATGCTGACTCATTTTACTTTGTAGTAGAATTCAGTATCTGTTGAAATATTGGTGACTAGATGTTGGCACAAAGAAAGCTGAAATAAATTATTCATAACAACTAGCATAGAAGTGCAAAATTCCACAGGAGGGATTAAACTGGAGTGCCTTATTCAATCTATCCTGCTAAAGAGCAAAGTTTTAATAATCTTGTGAGGGTAGAAAAATTGCCATGTGTCTGAGGTCAGGTAAAGATATGTTTTGAATAAGGTAATTGTAACAACAGTGTCTGAGTAATGTGTTGTCTGAAACACCATTGTGAAGTACTGACAGCTTCTGTGAAGTGGATCTTTAGCTTAGTACAGGCTAACTTGGAGATGGTGGATACATTAGGTCAGTGGAATGAGCAATCAAGTCTGTCCACAGAGCCTATCTCGAAACATCACTCAAGGCGATGGAGTCATGAAAAGACCTGATCAGAAGCTAAGACACAGCTTTGCTGGATATTGCTGCATTGTACCATTACCTTCTGCCTCAAGGTAGAAGGTAATGGTACAATCCATCAGAAAATAGTTTCAACAAACAGCAAAAAATGAGAGCTTCTCTGGCCCAGTAATGACAGAAGGTTCAGATATGGCACTTGAAAGCAAAGAAATTGCCTGTTTCCTATCTACAAGAAAACACCTTCATATACATCCCTTCTAAACAAGCAGAATTGCAGCAAAAGAAATTCAACTCTCACCATTTGTCCCTCTGTCACAAGTAATCTTGCAAGGTCCTGGTCATGAACTAACAACTCAGATTAATGGGAAAAAATATATTCAGAAACAAGAGACTTAGGTGATAAGTAAGCTGACATGTTTTATGTCTCTGCAAGGGCCTTAAACACGTCTGTATCCAACCATGATAGTTTGAGGTCCTTTCTGAGATCATCTAATATCTTTCTGTGACATCACATACTTTTTTAGAGGAATTTGAAAGGATGGAAAGATTTTGACTAGAAGACGGTTGTGAAAAACCATTCTAGGATGTAAGTCAAGCTGAAGAGCAAAGTTAGAGGAGAATCCATATGATTAGAAGGCTATATCAAGATGAAATTCATAGTAAGTATTTGTAATTTGCCATGCAGCTTGAAGAAAATTCTCCCTTGAGCTGTGAAATCGCTCATAGTTAAAGTGAAATCTAAGAGGTGACAAGACAAATTCAATTTCTCCAAGACTTGAGTGTTCAATGCTCTGTAAACATAGGCTCCCCCCCCTTTTTTTTTTAATTTACATAATTTGTTAGAAGGATATTTTGTACAAGAAATATATTTTGGGCCAATCCTTTTAAAGCTAACAGATAATTTAAGATTAGTCAGGCGTCTCTGCTGCATTATCAGCATTCATTCATTGTCTTGGATAATTTCTGCTGGTTGCAGTGCTGTCAAACTGTGAGTTTTACTGAATAGCAGCAGAGTAGCCATCTCTGTGTAAGCAAGTCCACCTAGTGATGGCGCAGTATTTGTAGGTCTTAAAGTACAGTGGGATTCAGGTCCATACAGTGGGATTCAGGTGCGAATCTTCCAAGGAGTAATTTTGCTATAAAGAGGAAAAATCAGAGGAGGAATTTGATTGAAGAATGAATTATAGTATGTGATTCACAAGGCAGGGCCAAATTCAGGTGTTTAACACAGGTTTTGAAAGCTCAGCAGTATGCTGGGACTTTTCGCCAGGATGTTAATAGAAATAATTGTCATTTATGGTTATCAGACTATCTCAGTAACTCCTAAGTTTATTCTGTACTTCTGATAACAGGAAAAATTACAAGATCTGCTTAGTCATGTATTCACGGACCTCATTTCTGCTCCACCTGTAATCTGAAGAAGAAGCTTCAGGATTTAATAAGTGCAATTTTTTGTAAGACTCATTGCCTTAGTATCTTTTGGGCTGGGACAAGAGATGATCTAAGTATTTCTGGTTTGTACAGAAGCATTTTATCATCTTTTATGAATTCTGCATACCTTCGGGCAAAAATTAGACTCACATATGTATAAAATCTGATTTTTCAAAGAAGCTTGATTTCTATGACATAGAAGAAGGATTATTTATTTCTATAGTTTTTTACTTTAAGCCTCATCTTTCAGTAAATTATTTTAATGGCTACTCTCTCATTTTGATGGTTCACATTCTGGCCACATGAATCAATCTTTTGCTCTTACTTCACTAGTAAGACAGTACTGTTTTCTGCATACAATGTGACAATGTAACTGCATTTGTATTTGTGTTTCCACACTGTTTATTGAAAAATAAAAAAAAAAAAGGAAATACATGCTTAAAATACAGTACAAGTATTTCAATCATATAAATAAAGGAGAAGAAGAAAAGAAGTATAACTGCTGTGATGAAAGAACAAAATAGAAGTAAAAGATCATCTGGGAATGCATTAGCTTCTGATTTCAATAAGGATCATGAAGTTAAAAATAGAATAATGGAATAATTATATTTCAAATGGACTTCCATGTGTCATCCATTGCACACACCCTGCCCCACCAATGCAAAACAGATCTAATCAGAGCAGATTGCTCAAGGCCATGTCCCACTAATTCATAAGCATTTCCAAGGATGGAGATTCCACAGCATCTCTGGGCAACCACCTTTGGGCCAACGTCATGTTTAAAATATAATGAAATTGTAATAAATCACAACTTACCATGTTCCAACTTGTTTTCCTCTCTTCCTAGGGACAAAGACAATCTAGTCACTGGAAATGAGGATATGAACATGACAACTATCATAATCAAGAAGGAAACAAAAAGGGGTTAATGACCTTAAGATGATTATTTAATTAATGTGGGTAAGAACTGATCTAGTGGATGGAACACTGTGAGTTGTGCTGAAGAAGGAATTATTGAGTTGTAGTGAGGTTAGTAAAAGAGGCTTGTAAACATTGTCATTGGCAATGAGTTTTCAACGCTTTAATAATACGGGCACAAAAAAATAGTATTTTGTTAATGCAGTTTGCTAACAACATAAACTTGGGAGATAAGAACGGTACAGAGAGAAATCAGAATTGTGTAGACATGTAAATATATAACCTTAACAACTGGACAAAAAATAAAAATATACACACACACAATTTAATAATATAAAATGCATGGAAGTAAAACCATAAAAAAAAATATAAAATACAATGAAGTAAACTCACATACCCCTCCACCCCCCACATTCACACTTTAAAATGGACTCTATATGTGTGTCTTGGACTAAGGGGCAGCCCACTCCCCTTCTTAGGGTTAGGAGGGACACAAATTTTAGAAAGCTGACAGACTATAAGGTCTAGACCATAGATACCTGTTGGGGCTGTGGCTCAGCCCGAGATTAGGGCATGTACTATTTTTAGGTAGGGTTGGGGTTAAAGTACAGAAAGACAAAGGTCTCATACTCTGCCTTTGATATGAAGTACTACTAAACAATTTCTTCTATTTGCAGTGTCTAAGGTGAGAAAACAAACCTTAACACCAAGACCAGTGGGCTCATCCATCCATGAAAGCATTAGGGCTAATATAATTAAAATCTGTCACAGCAAATATAATCTAAAAGGGAACAATGCAGCTTTTCATTTCCCCATACACAGTACAACTATTGGCCTTAGCAACTGAAATGAGTTCATTTTTTTTCCCAAGTTTTTATGAGTTAAAGGAATTTCACCAGAATACAGAATTTTCTCTTACTTCCTGTTTTCCAGCATTATACTGCTCAACTAGGAAAGAAAAAAAACCCCATGTATGCCTAGTTTTGAGCATTCAACATTGAGTTGTACTAATGTGTGAACAGTAGGATTTTTTTAGCGTGTATTAAGAGTTTGAAGGTTTGTTTAAATCTCATTTTCAGCACTGCTGAATCAGACTCATTTTATATGAAAGAGTCCTTTTGCTGCACATGCAGATTCTCCTGACATGCATAAAATGTCTTATTACAGAGAGTCCAAGCAACTCATATGCTGACACTGCATACACTGGGAAGGAAAAAAATGTCCCACTTGTTTGAAGACCTGCAATACCAAAAGTCAGAAAGGGTAGTGTCAGAAAGCTTGTGTGACTGTGAAGTCACTGGTCTGAAAAAGACTACGACAGAAGCAGGATGGATAGAAAAAGCTTCTTATCACATCCATGTTAAGTGCACTATTGAGTGCACACTGGGGAAATGAAACTAATTAGGAGGTTGCATAGCATGTTCCTAACATTTATCATCTTCCAAGCAACTGACTCTAGTTGTTTTCTTTCTGCACTGCAAACAGAAATATCAGGGAAGAAGGTTGATTTGGGAAGAGGGAAAGATTTTTGAAAAGCATGTTACCATGTTCATAAGGGATAATTACAGTGGTGACTGTGGAGTGTTGTGCTCACTTGTATGCTTCTGGGGGTCAGGGGAAGGGAAGTCCTGAACACATTGTTCAGTTTTGCCTTCCCTTGGCTCCCACCTACACTGTTTTACAGTAGAAGCGCACCCACACAGCAGATAACCTGTACTTAATCAACTGTCTTGTTAATATTGTTCTAAATAGTACAGAGCAGTTCAGGTTTGAAGGAGGTACAGTATAATATTATTATTCTACTTAGTAAGGGCCAGAGTCTTCTTACCATTCCAAATCCAGATCAATACAAATTAAATAAATCATGTTACTTGAGTTAGGAGATTGGAGATGAATGGAATTAGTCCCACTGCTGAAGGAGCACCTTAATCAGTCACAGCTGGATTGTGCTACCTAAACCTGCGTCCTGGTTTGAGTGAGAACAGAACTAATTCTGGTCAGTGATTTTACTTTTCAGCTCAGTTCTTCCAGCTAACTGCACTGTCTGAAGTTTAGCAGCCTGTTTTCCAAGGCAATGTCTGCTTCTAGCAGTGGTAACACCCCATGTTTAGAGTTACTACCAAGGATTGTTGTGCAGACCAAGGCCACTGCTGGATCTTGGACATTGGGGGTGCAGAAAGTGAAAGGCTGCACCTGCAGGGAGGAGTGGACAGGACAGGTGACCCTAAACTGACCAACAAGGGATTCCATCCCATGTACATCATATTCAGTATAAAGCTGAGGGATCAGGAGGGTCAAGCATTCTTCTTCCTCATGTTCTCCTTCTTATTCCTCTCTTCTTCAATGGCCAGAAACTGAGGAGGACTCTGTCTGTTTTGCCTTCGATCTGTGTATTCCTGAATCCAGTTCCGGAATCCAGCTCCTGAATCCAGTTTCCATCTGCCACAGGGCCCACTCTGGGACTTGCCTGGTGTCTGCTCCACAGTAGCAGTGGTGACAGTGATGTGATTGTCATCAGGGGGGTTTGCTTCAATACTGGTTTTATATATATTTGTATATATCCCATTTTATCATTATTATTTTAATTTTCATTAACGCTGTTCTAGTTTCCTTTTCTAATCCATAAGTCTCTCTCCCTTACTCCCTTTCTCTTCCCCTTTGGGGATAGAGAGGGATTAACAGAGAGCATCTGTTATAGGTCTCGCAGACTGTCCTGACCCTAAACATTGACAACCTGCTAGCAGATACCCTTTCTACCTCAGGTATTCCTGGTAGGAGTGGATATAGGAGAGGAAGAAAAGGTGCTACAGTGCTTTAGCACTGCTCAGTATTACAGGATAAGAAGATGGTTTCTTGATATTGCTTATCTGCCTCCTCCTCTCAATTAACACCTCAACTGTATCCCTACCTATACTGTTATCACATTTCATAGACGATAAACATGTGAACTTCTGTTAGTGAAAAAAATTAGCCCACATTATATATATGTTAGGAAACTCAACATTTCTCGCTAGCTCTCAAGGTTATGTGTAACTGTAGGCAGATTTTCACTGGGACTTCATGAACATATTCCCAAGAATGAGTGAGCTTCCAATTTTAATTACTTGTCCCAAAGCATTGAGATGCAGAATATTTTCAGGTAAAAATGACACATTACAATTTACTGCACTCACCTTCGGAATTGACTGGACCCCTCAGATTGAAATTAAAAACAATCACTTTAGGTAACCATCTGAACTGGACATATGCTTAAAGACTTCAGATTTGGCATTTGTAGAAAGGTTCATATAATCTAAAGCAGTAGTGTAAATTACAGGCATCATTAAGGGTGCTGCCTATAGTGAAATTGGATCATTCATTAAACTATAGTTCTTAGCCAATTAGAGCTTTAAACATGGTGTAATATGAAGATTATAGCAATCACCATGATAATTAAATGAGTCATCTATGATTACACATGAGCTTAATGTCATGCTTAAGGCAAGAGGTTCACTTTATGCTTTAAAATGTTAATTGGAATCTAGGGAAAAAAAATTAGATGGACCTAATATGAAGGACTAGATGGTACCTTAGACTGTTCCTAAGTAGTTGACTGTAGGATAATATCAACTTTCTCCATGACCTCCTTGAAATTCTGTAAAGAAATGTTACCTGTAGGCCTAAAAATTAATCATTTTTAAGACTTATTCTATTAAGCAAGACAATTGCTTCTTATTTTTCTGTTCAAATTTTCAAGAATTTAAATATTTTAATAATAACAGTGGCACCTCTGATGGTGGACAGTCCTATAAGCATCAACTGTTATTAACTGACATGTGAGCCTGTGGTATTTAACGCTTTATGTTAACAGTAAAAACAAGTGAATAAAGCACTGAGCTTTCAGGGGACATACAATATTTACTAATACTTGGGAGTAACAGCACTTCTGCATTGTAGAGGATGTACAGGATCAGGTTGCCTATATTTATGAAGCATGAATAGCCTAAAACAGCTTGAAACAGCCTGAACAAGACTTGCAAAGCAATTGTCAGATTAACATTGGACCGAATGTTAATTAACATTGCCAATCAAAAGAGAGGTGTTCTCTTATTCCTCTTCCTTCTCATGACCCATGACTGTTGTGAAAATGTCACCTCACTGTTCTGTCCTCACTGCCTGTGACATTCCCATATGCTCCCTCCAGCTCCTTATTTCTCTTCATCTCTAGCTCTCCATGCACACAGAGCTAATGCTGGGATGTCTGTGTGGCTAAAGTGATTGTACGACAATAATGGGTGTTTTTACTTACGGAACTTTTCATTCCTTTTTCTGGTTGTTGTTGTTTATGTTTTCTTTAAATGTTTGTTACCTTGCGTTACAAATCACATTGAAAATGTTTTTAGTTTCAGCCTGGAGGACAGCAGTAATATCTAAAAGAGTCCTGATTTTGGTCAGAGACCTCTATAACTCAAGCAAATAATTCAGCATGCACTTCTCTTTGCTTTGGCTTCAGACACCAGTATGCGTATCACTAGGCCACTAAGCTTGTTTGCAGGGCACAAGGCACTCACTGCCACCCTTCTTAAATCCATGGTCTAAGTAGACCTTATATGACATAAAGAACCGAATAAAACTAGTTTACATGAGGGACTGCTCCATCATCTCTGCCCTGAAAGTAGAAAGACATCAAATTCCATGTGTTTGGTTTAGGTGCCCACCCCAATCAAAATCGAAAGCTATTTGAGATGCTCTGTGCTACCCCACATTGCAATTAGCTGATGATGCAGAAAGGTATGGATCTTTCACAGGTTTTCAGTAGCTGTGTTTAACTCAGTCTATTAAGCACCTCTCCTCTGTTCCAAAAACAAGTATGTCACTGGTAATTTCAGCGTAAAATTCTGTATTAGCTTGTCCCTAATGCACTTCTTTTCTCTGATGGCAAAGGATTGTTTCTCTTCTGTGAAGAGATCAAAATTTCCCTAAGAACTCCCTTAAGACAGGACCTGCCGCCATACCCTTCAGTGGCTCTTGAGTGAGTCTCCTCCAAGGTGCAGTCTTCTTCCTACAGAGAGTGAGGTGGGAACAGGGCAGGGTTACTCTTTGTAGGATTAAGAAGTCTTCAAAAATATGAATAAGCTTCCCTACATTTGGAAAAGACTATTTAAACCTGCATCATCTGAGGACCTGAATGAGGGCATTCATACTCAAAGGACCCCACACTAACTTGGAATTTATGTGAAAATTCTCTGCCAAGAGGAGGTGAAGATTGCTCCCACATCTCCCTGTTTGAGTTTGGGAATCTTGGTAGACAAGATTCCTATAAAATTGTCAACCCTGAACATCTCAAAAAGGAATCACCTTTTTAACACTCTTTTTTCCCTCCTATGCTTTTGTTACTTTGTAGTTTCAGCAACCCTTCAGCAAAGATTTCAGATTCACGGAGTGAGGTGACTCCTTTAAGTTTACTCCCTCAGTTTACTCTGAGCGAAATTCTCTTTTTACTGCAGTGTTGTACTATGCTTGCCCCTGGACTCAGAAAAAAAACTAGTCAGAGAGGCATAACATTAGTCAGAGGAAGATGACCAACAAAACCAGTTTCTTATCCACAGAATGGTGCTGAATAAGAAAGCAAAAGACAGCAGTGTCCATATTAGGTAGTTTCAGGATCAGGAATGCTAGAGAAGTGGTAAAAAACACAAGCATGGATAATTTAGCATGCACAGCATGAGGCAGAGCCTCTGAGAAATAATATAGTTAAACCTGATTTTGGTCTCCACTTCTAATATCTGCTATGGGCTCCGGCCTCCATTCCTCTGAGGAAATTGAACATTACAGTAGGCAGGCACAGAATTATGACTATGTTTTGCCTGCAGTCTTAAGACTTTTTAAGTCTTAGCTCTCTAAGGATACACTATCCTGTATAATCAATGATGATCTGATACCCTGACTATGTAGGAGCCAAGCAAACTGGACATCAGGTAGCAGTGAAAGGCACAAGGTCCAAAGATCTTCTTTAGCACCATGATATCAGACTATATCAAGACGCAAACAGTAGCTATCACTGAGGCTGTCTTGAGGCAATGTAACCATCCAATTAATAGATCTGCTGCAGTGGTTTCTGCCTGTTTCTTTCTTTTCTCTGGTAGATTTGTGATGTCTCAAATCCCACATGCTGTAAGGTACAGGCTACGGACATGCTGCAAGCCCCACATCTGATTCTGCTGCATTGACAGACACAGAAAGGTTGTTGTCACAGCTCACAAGGCTGGACTAATGCCAGCAAAATATAGCTTTAATGGGATCACTTTCTCTGGTGACTGAGGAGGCTTAGCTGCCATATGGTCTATTCAGGCTTCTTTTCCACTAGTGTCATGCAAGTGAATTGCCCTGCCACAAGCTGTAGAAGGGGAGATCAAGAACCAGTGTTAAGAACGAGGCTATAAAAATACAAGATGGCAGGCAGATATATAGGCTAGAGGAGGAGTCATTCATCATGAAGACTAAGTCCTAGAGAAAGACAGCAGCAAATGAAGGGGCAGAAGACACGAAGTTCACTTTCTGGTAGGACATTTCCCTTTTAATATGGAATCTGTCAGTAAGTTATTTACCTCTGCTTCTTAGGTGTTTTCCAAACTCCTAAGAACTAAATGTTTAATATAACACAGATGAGCCTGTAGAAGTATCCAGCAGTGTTCAGAGAGCAGCCTTTGGCAATTCCCACAGGAATACTGAGGAAAGTATTCCTAACAAGGACCCGGGGTGTCCTGATGAAAGAAGCTGTTGACTTTTCAGCACATCCTTGAACTGATAATTAATCTAAGAGAGATGAAGAACAAAGTAAGTGGTATTAAAATGTAATCAGAGGGTGTTAAATGCAAATGTCAATAATTTAATTAGTGGTATTCTTCCTTGAAAGGCAGCAAGTAAAAAACTCCGGAAGATTACAGTCTAGGACTGCCTGCTGTATAGCAGAAACTATTGCAGAACCACTTACACTTTCATAGCTGCCCTTCCACTGCCATGGCTCTTTCTTCATGGGAGACATAGTTTTAGTGTGTATAAAGTACTGAGGATTCTGGAGAGACTGACTGGCATAGACCTTCGTGACTTAATGATGATGGTACAGACTTACGCCAAGAATCCATTGGCACAGCCTGAAGGAATTAAAGCCCTTAGTTTTAGTTCATTGTTTTTCACTGTCAATATCCAGATATCAGAGCTTTTTCTGACTGATCCCACTGAAGGAAGCACAGTCAGTACCTGGAGAAAGACATTTTTCCTTCTCGAGACAGACGCACTATCATACATAATGATGTCAACCTTGCCAATGAAAGCACTCCTCCATCAGCAAGATTCCACCTAATAAGAAGTTTTGCTGGCATAAGCATGTGAAACATAGGATACAATTTGTTCACACTGACTATGATGGAAATATTTAGTACAGCTGAACCCTCTGTCAGAGTAACTTGAAGACCTTAAGCCAAATACATACAAGCTTTTGCCAGCATAGCGAATGTTAAGACAGCATCCTCCATAAGCAATTTAGTTATACCACCAAATGCCGCTTGTAGACTTACCAAATGAAGAGTGGGTTGGTTTTTTTTTCACTTGGTTTATCTCTTTAAAGAAAACTACGCAGGTTGCACAGCTAGAAAAAAGCCTCCTGCTGCTGCTCCACATTGCATCTCCACGAGAGGGCTCTGCTGGCGTACCTACTTGGGCCTAGTCAGACGGAGAACCAGAGCCACCTCCCACAGATTCCTCTCATCTCTCTGAACGGCTCCATCTCTCTGGGAGTCCCTCATAAACCCTCAGAGTAGCTGAAAAAAACAAAACAACAACAAAACCAAAACAACAACAAAACCAAAACAAAACAAGACCAAAACCCAACAAAACAAAAAAGAACCCAAACAAACAAGACAAAACAAAACAAAACAAAAAACACAACCTAAACAACCAACCAAACAAAAAAACAACCACCCCCCCACCCCATCCCCCCCC
>WTSP01020195.1:78868-93730 GCA_025331215.1 Actenoides lindsayi
GAGAAGTTGTGGTGGGTTGACCCTGGCACGGCACCAGGTGCCCACCAAGCCCTTCTATCACTCTCCCCAACCCCTGTCAGCATGGCACGCCCATGTTGGGTGCCAAAAAAGAAGTGGAACCCTGCCATAGAGTAAAAGACATACCCAATCTGTCACAAACTTTGCTTGCCAGTGCCTTTGATTTTTTATATTCCTTATAGCATCATTCAGCTTGATCTTCTACTCCACAGCTGCTGTGTTCACCCGGCAATGTAAAATTCAGGTGAAGATAGTTCCTCTCTCTAATCTGGACATTGCAGTGTTTATCCACTTCATATGAGGATCTAAACAGTGAGATCACTTTATTTCTATTTGCCACTGTAGGACTGACCTCATGCTCCCTCATAAACGAAAAAGTTAAGTCTGTGTAACTGGGTGTGTGTGAAAAGAAAACCAAGTTTAGGGCTTTCACCAGTGTACTCAGCATAAAATCTTCCTGAACTAAATGATGAGATTTCTGAAATAGAAGTTGACTTTGATGTGCATAGCATCAGGAAAGCAGAACTAGGTCACTCTCATGTCTAGAAATAAATTGTATGTTTCACCATAGCAAGTGGTTGGCTTTATATACAGGAAAGTTGTGGAATACTATTAGTTTTCTAAAAATATAACTAATTTATAGGGTTTTATCTAATAATTACAGAGGTTTTGCATGCCTAAGGCTGACTACATGTGGTGGTTTTTTCTATTTTTTAATATATATGGAATATTGCTCTACTGTGCAAATGATATTTTCAAGACATTCTTGTAAAAAAATCTTCAGCAGTGTGAAATAACTGCAAGCCTTTTGTAAATGGGGCTTATGAATTTGAGACATCTACAATTTTATACAAATCTCATGGACATCACCCACATGAAGAAAGTTGTGAATATGTCTAAAGACATTTCTGCATGGATCAGGAGTGATAATGAATGTAAAGACTCAGCTCTGTTAGAGCTAACTACTGTCATCTTAGTTCATGGCTTGAGATCTCACCTGAGCATAAAGCCCACACACCAGCTTGCCCTCTGACTCATGTCTAGAATGAGACGACTGGCTTTCCAGGCAAGCAAACTCCTGTTCAGACTGGAACTGTCTTACACACCAGTCTTGCCCTTCTAGGCAAATGGATACATCCAGCTCAAACTCTAGTCCAGCAAAGAGAGATAGCATAAAAGTAGCCACTGAATGTCTCCTGTGCTTTAAACACACAGGAGAGCAAAGCCCTATGTGCCAGTCTGTGCTTTCCTGGATGAATGACTGCATTGTGCTATCATCTGCATTTGAAGGCTATTAACAAATTTCAGGTGGTTCAAAATGCAGATGGCAGCTGCCTGCTCTTTCCTCCATGTATCTCCAAAGATGTGCAGTTCACTGTACTGCACAGAGTGCCCTGGCTCCCAAGTCATTTGTAAACCATAGTCAACTATAGCCTGTGGAATGACACAGACCTTTCCCTTTGGTGGTTTAGAACTTGGTTGCTACTCCCTCTGAGGTTAATGATGAAGCTCATTTTTGCATCAGGGATAGAATGTTAGCTCTGAAAGATGGACTTTTATGTGAACTCAAATAATGGCATAAAAGTCTCACATCAAATTGGATCAAAAATCTAGAACTCCTTCCTCCCTATCTTCCCACACTTTTTGGTCTCCATCACAACTACTGAGTTAATCTGAGAGGCCTAATCAAACCCTACATCTGTTGAAACCTCTGACTCTTGGTGACACAGTGGTCTCAAGGAAGGGCATTTGAGTAGCACTTGCCTTAACCCTTCATAAGTGGTTTGCAGCTCTTAATTTCCAGGCCATGCTGAAACACCCTCCACTTAATTTTATTTCTGATGAAGGAGGTTGATGAGGAAGAGTAGCATTTTACAAAAAGATTTTAAAATCTGATGTTTGCTTTTTTTAATTTGATGTTGTGCCATTCTGGATTTGACTGACTTTTAAGATGTGTTTTGTCTCAAATGCTGAGAGGCATAATTTAATGCACTGGAAAATGAAATTATTAATTGTCAGCGTCATTATATAGAGATTGGAGTGCTTAGCCACTCTCAAGTCTGTGACATTTTTAAATATTGCATGGGATTTTAGTTGCATGAGTTCTGCTGAAGTCTTATCAAATCAGACACCTTTACCTCTCCCCTCTCAGCAACTGATAGAAAAAGAGCAGCCACTGGGCACATGGGTTTCAAACAGTAGTGCATACAGGGAAGTTTTAGAAAATTTAGGATGGCTTAAAATCCTGGTAGTAAGTCTGAAACTGTGAAGTAATGCTTACAGAGAAGCATTTTTCACTTCACAGACATCATTCCAGCACAAAGTCTTGCAGTGAGTCTAGGTGTATGCACTGCTGATTTCTGGTGTTAAGTGGAATATCTGGAATTGTGGAAACCCTGTCTTGGTATGCATATTATTTTAAAAATAAAAGACACAAGACAAAGAAAGAAGAAATGTGTCAGCTGCCATGGCAGTCAGGCATACTACACTGAGTAAGCAGTCTGCAATGTTTCCAGGGGCGGACAACCAAATGATGATCCAAATGGATGCTCTTTGCATCTACAAAGGTGGCCTATGGTAAACACCAGGCTGTGGCTTATATGCCCCATATTTCCTTCCTTGAAATATGAGGCAGGAATTGAGACAGTTGTCCTAAAACCACAAGGTATACCTGCTACATTTTTGTTTCAGACTGCAATCTGAACTCCATTTTTCGGGATTTCAGATTTCAAACAGCTTCCTCCAACCAGCAAGATGTTAGAAAGTTCCACTGATTTGCTAGAGCAGTGTGCTTTAGCTTTGAAAATATGATCTCTGTGCATGTGGAGTTTTGCCCTCTCTCTGAGATTCCTAGGATAATTCTGCTATGGGTGCTGCTATAAAATTCAGTGTTGAGAATTGTGTTCCATTGTCTTAATGACTTGCTTTTCACATTCTTCTGCACCTAATTAGATTCAGATCAAATGAAGTTGTAAGTGCCTAGGGATAAAAAGAAACTCTTAAAGGGCAATTGGCTCAGACAATGCAAGCCTCTAAGGGGAGTTTGAAGCAGATGCAGTGATTAATTGGTTATTTGAACTTTGTGCACTGAACTGTTCTGACAGGACAGGTATTGTCATGCCAACTGGCTGACTCCATTGCAAAAGCAGTTTGGTTGTGTAAGAAAAGTGCAGCAATGAAATGAAGAGATGGTCATTTTATGTGCATATGGGGAATGTATCATCAAAAATAGCATATGGCAGCTGTGTTCCATATTTAATAAAAAGCTTTTTAATTAGTGTGGGGAGGCTAAGAGCATATTTCTAAGGTCTAGAGTGTGCTGAATATTTGCCCCAAAAGGGGTGCTGTTAAGAACAGTATGTCAATTAACAAATATATTGCTGAAAAAAAAAAATTACATCAGTAATTTAGAAGTAACTGTTGGAAAATGTAAATTCTTCTGTATTATGAAGTCTTTGATAATATGAACCAGAAGAGCAAATGACACTGGGAGCAAATGCAAGGTCCATTAGGACCTATGCTATTATTGAGAAACCATACCGCAGCACTGGCACCTGTTGCCTCCAGTTCTTTATGGGATTGTCAGTGTTAGGACAACCTTCTGAAATGTCAGTGTGGTCCTCTTCTTCTCTGATTAGCTACTGTTGAAAAGAGATTCCATACTCTACAGCTTCCATTCAGCTTTACAATGCAACCTCTCAACTTCTGTTTCACTTACTAACTTGGGAGTGAAACACTTTCAGCAGGAGAAGGGATTTCACAACTTGGTCCCCTCAAGGCCCTAACTGTACATCATTTTTGTGGTATTACTTTGACCTTCCACATATGCTATATTGGTCACGTTGTTAAGAGTACAGTTTCTTTTGAGTTTAGCTGCTAACAATCACCTCTGGGATCAATTCGAGATCCAGAATTGGAAGTACTTTGCGTGATGGACTTTCTTGTAACTAACCTCTTCTCATCATTCCCTTACTGCCACATCTTTTGTACAGTAAGATTACATCCTGGCATCCTTAATCTTTCCTTGTTTTGTTCATTGCTCTCTCTTTCTTCTCATTTTGCCATGTCTTCCTTTTCCCTGCTGCTGTATTCTGTGCAGACACATGCCCTCTTGCCCTAACATTGTTTTTTCTTCTATTTTTATATCTTTTTTTTTTAAACAAAATACACACACAGGTGTGCACAATGCCTGCACTAGTAAGACTCCTGAAGGAAGAGAAAAAAAACCATATTAAAGCACTATTTTGGGCTTGATTTCCTTTGTTCTTCTCTCTCTCTCTTTTTTTTTTTTTTTCCTTGATCTGTCATGAATAATCAAACCTTATGAATACTTTGGACTAGAAATTATGTCTTTTATCAGTACAACACTTAGCACACTTTTGGATGCTATATAAAAGCTAAAATATGTGGTTGAAAATGTTTGCCTTAAGAACTCAATGATATAGGTACTTAGCATTCAGACTTGATGATCTTTCTTATATTAGGCAATTGGCTCTGAACAATGATAGCAACATATGGAATTAGTCAGTTTGCATCAGTCAAGGCACTGTTCTTCGTTCATTTATATCTTGTTTACATGTGAAAAAAAATTGAAGTACCTTTCTCTACAACTTCTACCTGGCAGTAGAATACTTCTGCACTCAAGATTATATGCTTAATTAGCAGACGAAGAAGAGCAGAACAAAAGCTGATAAGATGCAAATACAGCTCAAATTGCACAATATATTACTCTGTAAACTCAGTTCAGTGCTTTGAGTTTTCCTGTTTTCACATAATATTTTGCTACTGTGCATGTGCAGTGATAAGCTACTGGAGCTCCCCAGTCAGAGAATCTCTTCCCCAAGCAAATTCACTACACTCACAGGGGCCTGCACTCCCTTTTACCATATCCCATGCTCAGCATGGGAGACACACCAGCCTTGCCCACAACTTGGTGGTTACCAAACTTGCCCAGGATGCTTGATCTGTGGGTCTGAGTCTCTTCAGGTGCATGTGCCAGACCTGAAAGACAAGTCCCTTCCCACGCTTGCAGGAGTGCTGTGACCACAAGAGGCATGGAAAGTATTACAGTAGGCATGAAGGAGGCACTTAACTGTGCTGAGAGGGACAATAGAGAGATCACATGACAACTGCAGTTCTTTAAGAGATACTGCAGAGGGACAGAACTTCAAACATAAGTTTCCCTTTGGGTTTTCCTATGATACTCACCTACTTGGCAACAGCCAAATCTTGATTTCTATGCCACTAGTCCCCCATTAATTGCATATGAAATTCAGTCAGGACTATTAAACACTGCCCAAAGAACCAGATACCTAATTGTTAGCATGGCAAAATCAGAATCCTTCTTTGAAGCTCGGCTATAACTTTGTAACTGGGGCAATTAGACAGTGCATTAGACAATGCACAGAGTGAGATCTTTACAAACTGATATATTGCCAGCTAGTAATGGCTTATTACAATAATTATTTAATTAAAAACATTAAGGTGTTGGAAGAAAGCTACAAGCCTGATTTTTAATTTCATATCACACTCTTAAAAGGTATATTTAAGGAATGCTCAATGCAAAATTAGCTTTAATGCATAACCTTTGCAGCATTCTGAATAATACTACATTATTAAAAGTGAATCAGTCTGAAAAATACAGTTTTTTGCTGCTGGCAAAGTTTTTGCATTTTATTCATCTGTTGTGATGAGCATAGACCCTCAGGTTATCATTTTGTTTCAATCTAGTTTTACATTTCACCTTGCAGACAGGATCAAGTTTTAGCAAGCATTGAAGGGAATGTGGTTAAATTCTCTTTCACTGTTATTTTTTATACAATGGAAACATGTGAATGCAATTCCAGTTTTGTAATTTTTTTTCAGTGCTACACAGCACAGCAAAGCTAGGAGAAGTAATCATCCCCTCCTCAGATATGAGGGCTTTGAGTCAAAAATTACATCAAGAAGCTCTTCAGTTAGGCTGATGTTCCAAGAGCACTTCAAGACAGCACAGGTCAGCCATGATACCAAATATGACCATCTGCATCACCTTCTGTGGCTATGGATCAAATATACAGGATCAGGGAATCGATCCGATTAGAACTGAAGGAGAAACAAACAATCCAAATGATAAAACAAAACCCCCACCCTTCTATGCACCCAGTCTATGCAAAACCCCAGTTAGTTTTATTCCAGGTCAGTCCCCTGACCACACAGCAACATAGGATAGGTTTCAATTCAGACACCTAAATGTTCTTCTTTCCAGTGCTGGAGTTTAAAGGTGAGTGCCTTACAGGGTGTCTGAACCTCCACTGCAGTCAAGAGAGACCTAGGCAAGAATTCAGTGTATACCAGCTAATATCTCAGATGCCCTAGGGTAAGGTACCTCCACGGAGCTTGTGTTTCTAAGACCTAAGGGATGCCCATGCCCTTCCAGATTTTTAGCTGGAGGGCAGGGGTTTAGTCTAGGGATATGCATGATGCTGGATGCTATGGTGAGCCAACTCAGTATGAATATAGACATTTGAAACCATTATCTGTCTTAATCCCAATCATAAACTGCCTTAACCTACAGCAGAGCCCCCCCACCTCACAAACATGCCAGTGAGCACCAGGGAGAAGGGCAGTGCTCTCTGTAGCTATTGCTCAAAGGCAGTGGGAATGAAAGGCTTGTTTCTTACAGCAGAAATACTTACTTTTAAGAGGTAAAAGTATTAAAGGAACTAGTGTGAGAGAGTTAAAAGAGGCCACAAAAGTGATTAATGAAGAAAGATAAAGCTATCAGTTGCTGATGGGCATTAAACCAGAATGTTATTTAGCACTCCTTTACCCCTTTAAATTCTTCAGATACCCAAGGTAGCTTATCTTTAGCCACAAACCCAGCAGTTCTAGTTTTACACTAAACAGAGGGATAAAAAGAGACCTCTGCAGCCACACTAACATTCAGTATCTTCAAGAAGACTTCATTGAATGGATGTACTTGTGTACTAGAAGATGTATTTTTATAATTATCATGGTATTAGTAAAAGCAACAGACATAATCTTTTACTTTTAGAATAGAAGAGGCCATTAGTTATCCTACAGTCCTACAAATGGGGAATGAGGTCTGGTCCAAGATGCATCTTCTTCTCTTGACCTCAATGCATATGAAATGATTCTGCAACATTTTCTGCAACTAATTCAAGTTCCTTTCTCCGCAGGTTAGAGCCCCTGGCTCAAAGTCCTTCTGGACTCAGCCCATGACGAGGGCAGCCTTGAAAGTTTAGCTCCTGTAGGGACTATGCTGTCTAGCAGTGGCAGTGAACTCTGAGGCGTGGGACAGTAAGAAATTTGAGGTGAACTCCTCTCCACTTCTAAATCACTAAAATGACATAAGTTCAAATACATGTGATTAAAAAGGAGAAAACTGTATTTGAAGAATACAAAATGCTGCTGATTGTTGGACTCTGCAAACAAATGCATGGATAACCTGAACTGAGCAAGGATGAGAAGTCTAATTCCCCTCAAACTCATGAGTTTCACCACAATTTATTTTAATTCTGATTTGATCTGAATTCCTCACCTACTCTTCCCTAAAACTTGTGGATGATAACTTTGATTTGAATATTTCATCTCTAATGAAAACAAGTGTTCACACATCTTCCAGTTTAGGTAGGATTTCTATGAGCATCTTCCTACTGTGGGAAAAGGAGAGAAAACCTATTCGTTCCCTATTGCCATATGGACCTTTTCTTTTTGGAGGTTACTGCCTTTCTCTCATATCGTTCCTCTGAATAAAGACTGAAAAAAAAAAGCTGCAAAAAGGACAAAGAATCTTCAGGAAGCACAGAACTCTCCTTCAATGTAAAGTTTACTGATTGTTTTTCCCAATAAATGTCATTGCACAATTTTTACATATATGAACAGTGAAGGCTCCAGACAGCAGCAGAAAAGAAATGGCATAAAAGACATAAAACTTGTGCAGAGAGGATGATTCAAGAGCTGGGAGCAACCAGACAGTCTCAGAAAGCATGGGAAGAGCTTCCTGGGAAGAGCTGTTGCAACTCAGAAAGTCACTGACTCAACTAAAATCAAATCTGGAAGCAAGCCTGCAGGGACACCATGGGTAGGAGGAGAATTTGCATATAACCCCCATTTTTTTTCTCCCGTTCTTCATGACCTAGTCATTTTGTATTTTCTCAGTGTAGTCAATTAGATCAGCTTGTATAATTAATACTGCCTTTTATATTTAGAAGTCCCTTTGGTCTTCTTTGGGATGCTCACTAAGGAAAGTTCAAGACAGGAAACTCAAAAGCTCATTCATTTAAACTTTCCATGAAAATTTCACATAATAATATTAAAAATTATGAACTGGTGAAGGAAACCATTACTGGTAGTGAAATAACAAAATCAAAAATTGCTGGGCAATGTTATAATAGATTTAGAATCATAGAATATCAAGTTGGAAGGGATGCCAAGGATCCTTTGGTCCAATCTTTCTTGGCAAAAGCGCAGTCTAGACAAGATGGCCCAGCACCCTGTCCAGCTGGATATTAAAATCGTTGTTTAGCAGGTGTTTCACCAGGTATAGCAACAAGACTGAAAAACAAGAAGCACTTTTGAAATACTAAGATATTTTTAAAAGCCATAGAAGTATAATAAAACATGAAAATCAGAAACTATACTACATGATATGAAGTTATTTCTTCTGTGGAAATCATCCATGATTCTGTCCAATAAGATGGACCATCTGCAGGTATGTTGGCTTTAGCTTCTGTGAATTACCTTCAGCTGCCTACAGGTGGCTAGGCATATGGGGGTGTAATGAAGACTTCTGAAGAGACCTCAGAAGGACATTTAAAAAAAGAGAAAAAAAAAAAATAAATCTTCCTCCTCTTCTTAGGCTGAACACCATTAGGGTTGATAGACACTTCTGCTAAAAGCTTCATAATAGTTAAATATTTTACCTGGAGAGGGCCAGTCCTTTCAGGAAAAGGCACTTAATTATCTTCGGACCATACAAACAGACCAAGGGTACAGGGGTTTTTCTGTACCAAAAGTGTTTTAATGTTACATGTGTACCTACAATGTATTGAACTACTATACAGAAGAGTTTCCAAGAAAATTCAGGCAAGGATATTTGAATCTGTTTAGTAAAGGTGTTTAAAATGATTGATTTCACAGTAATTGACCTTGAAGCATTTTGTGCATAGAAAGTCTCCAAAGTTATTAAGGATGTTGAAAATCTTGTGACATAGGTAGCGGGAAAAAAAAAAGCAATGGAAATACACATTCAAGATGTGCTTCAGGTACGGTTTTAATTTCAGTCATTGCTAAATTGTTATTCAGTCTCACTCATTGTCAGTCAAAACGTCAGCTCACAGAATAATCACTAAAATCAGCTTAGAATACCAGTTTGCTAAGCTCAACTAAATAACAGCTGCCTTCTGAAGCAGAGAAGCCAATCAGAATGAAAGACTACTAACAGTGAGCATAGTCATGGTCCTGTCCCTAACACTAAACCATGGCTTTGACTTAGAACAGGGGAATCAGAGCTGGACTGGTTTAAGTTTTCTCATATAGAGAAACCAAAAGAAATTAAATGCTTCAGAAGAACACTATAAATATATGTAAAACAAAGATTTTGTTTGAAACTTGTCTGAAATTTTCAATATACCATTATTTTTGTTGCTATGGAAAAAAAAAATCCCCCCAAGTCTTTGCAAGCCATTTCAATCCTTATATTTCTTTGGGAAAAGCAACTGAGTCCAATACTTCATTAGAAGCAGGACAGTATTTCTTACAGATTGTTTTTTAAATTTTGTTTTAAACTAGTACAGTCTCCTAGATGCCTACACCCAAGCTTTTCTCCACATAACTTTACATTATGCATAAATCTAAAATTTAAATATCAGGTAGTCAAGGTAGTCATCCTGAAAGTAGTTCCACTTGTGTTTTGCTGTATCTACAGAAATTTGTTGAATCTGGATAGTCTTAAGTTCCTAGGGTGAAAAAAAACTTTAGTTTATTTAAAGAGAAAAAGAAAAAAAAAAAGAAAAGGTGAGCCTTAATGTTATGGAGGAGCTTGCAAGCCTAAGCCTTGATACTCTGACAAGAGATTAAAGAATTAAACTGTATTTTTACCTGTAAAACCTATTACATTAGAGCCCATGTCCAGCAGTGGACTCAGTTCATGATTTCTACAGTTAGTTTGGCAGTGCTGGTTACCCAGCAATTAAGTTGAACTTGGCTTCAAAAGGACTTCTTTTAAAATAAATCACATATTTACTGCACATGTGAAGCCAGGATAGGCTTTAAGAAAAACAATAACAAACACTTGAGTTCTACCTATCAGCCAAACAGATGATTCTTAAAGGCCTTGATTCTTCAGACATTTTAAACATGCAGTACCTTACATACAGTGATTAGTCATGTTGAAAATAAAGGGACCTTTTGTGTTCAACAGTGTTTGAAAGACATGCTACTAAACTGGCAGGAGCTACTATAAATTTACTCTTAGTTAAATAGGCTGAAAATCCCCAATCCTTCTTTGTATCCTTGACAGTTTAAATTTATTTTTTCTCTTTACAGGTAGCGTTTTGGATGTCAGCTCAGTTCTCTGCTAACTCAGTTGTTTTGGTTGGTTGTCTCTGCTAAACTGAAAACAGCAATTTTGTTTAATCTGCAGGTTTTAAAATATTTTTCCCATAGTTACCTGCTGTATGGTATTCCTCCCTGCCGTATCTGCTCTTCAATTTGCAATGGATTTCTAGTTGCTTCAAAGTGATCTGTAATACTAATCCATTTAAAATTTTTGGATGAATCCTCATGAATATTCGATTTGGTAGCAAGGCTGTAGATTTTTACAAGAAAATGTATCTGGCTTCAATCAATTCCATAGTCATTCTTTATTATATCATTTTAATTCTTCCCTTATAGGATAGGTAAAACCTGCAGCAGCTGCACATCTTACTTTAGGGACACTTTTTGAAAAACAGATACATTTAAGTATCTCAAAGAGGAAAATGCATCCAAATAGTCTGGTTTTCTAATATAAAAATTCATATAGTTTCAAAGACACTAAAATAAAATGGTTCAATCCCCTGTTAGGAATAAAAGGGAGATGTGTTAGGTTATCTAACAAAACTCCTGAGAGAAAGGGGTTCAACCTGGCTAAATCTAGATACTTTCTACCACCACTTACTTACCTACCTCTAGAGGAGCCTAACTTCAGCATATGCCTTGTTATTTAGCATGGAAGCTTCTAGACACTCTAAGACCTTTTCCTGGAAGGGGAATATTTATTTTCCATCTGAGGATTTACTGCCCAGTAGTTCATTCATATAGGTGGCATTTAAGTCCTGACAGCAGCTTGGAAATTTAGTTGTTCTCAAAGCTAACAGCTAACTTCTGACCTACTGGTGCTCTTTTCCCTTTCCTCACACGTCTTTATGAGTATGTTTGAGGATCATGGAAAAGGGGCTGGTCTGGGTGCTGGTTTCTCTTAATTTGAGAAATATAGCAAAAATCACAAGCCCATGGGCAATGGAAGCCATCTCCTTGCCTAGTGGGGAGAGGAGACTTCTGCCTCCTGCCACTGGGGTTCTGCATTTTCCAAGAAGAGTCTCAACTTTACAGAGGACTGTTGCTGGGTGGAAGCAAAACCAAGGCTGAAGATAAGGTTATTTGCCATAGGCAATTGCCATAATACTGAGGCTAGAGCCAGGTTTTGCTTGGCTGTCTTCCTCTGGCTTTTGCTCCCAGCAACCTGGGGCTCAGCTTTGACAGAGGGACGGAAGATGCTCTAATTTTCAGACCATGGAATGCCACTAATTAAGATATTTTGAAGGGCTCAATCCTTTTTAGATTGGGGGAGCACAGACCCATCACCAAAGTCATCCTGCTTTCTGAGCAGTTTTGTTAATCATTAGGTTATTACATTTAAGATAAATATCACTGCTATAACATAGCTCCATTAAAGTTACTAGCCTTGGAAGGAGTAGACAGCAACATGGACGACAGATAGCTAACAGCAATCTGAATCATCCCTTAAAGTTGGCCCACAAAACGAATCACTTAAATTAAGCATACAGGGTTCAACCAGCATATATTTTATGAAACTTTTTTAATGGCATGGATTCAGAACCTGGGGGAAGCAAGTTCCCATCTGGCCATGAAACAACAGAATTGACTAAGAAAGAATCAAAATTACTATTTTGCAATATACATCATGAACAAACAATTCTATGATTGCAAGAAGTCAAGTCAGGTGACTTATCCTCATGAAAATATAGTCACCGTTTCCTGGAGAGATATTTTTGTACATTATTTTATGTGTAAGATGTTCCTTAATAAAAAAAAACCCAAACAAACCAAAAACACAAAACAAACCAAAAACCCAAACAAAAACAAACCCACCCCAAAACATGCAGCAGTGAAGAAACCTTTCTGGATGACTGTTTTGCATCGGGCATCCTTTTGTCTTAATTTTTCACATTCTCTTGCCTTCCTTTCCGTTAAGACATGGACAATGGAACTCTCACAACTGTTGTGGTTTGGCTAAACTCTGTGGCTAGTTGCAATCTAGAAACACTCTGTTGTTTGTCATGCAGATGGTGGGTATCACTTTGATTAACATGTCATTAATCTCATAGATATGTAGCTGAATAGAATGTTAAAATCTCAGGCAACTGTTTGGACATCACAGGCTATAAATGGATTTCATTAGTACAGCACTAATAACTCAGTGCATTAGCAGAAAGAAAAGCATATATGAAAGCTGTTATTAGGGCATTTGTTTGTTTTCACTCGGGGGTGAAAGAGCACAGGAGTTGATGCTTCAGTTACTGAAGTTGCTGTGCAAGAGTAATAGAGCAAATAACTGATAAATCCAGACCATTTTTCTTTTCTGAATGATTATGAAATTATATTAATCTATTTTTGAGTTCTGCAAAACTTCATCTCCATTCACTCAGTTTATGATCAGTGAACAAAATGGATCCTGATTTATGCATTATTTGCCAAATTCCATTTTCATATTGAAGGTAGAATGACATAAAACGTGGGATTAGTGATGAGTGTCAAGACAAATAAAACAATTGCCCACAATATACATTTGTCTTAAAAGGCAGGCAGCAGGAAGGAAAGAAGGAAAGAAATTATTTTACAAGAAGGATTTTTCAAACAGCCACAGGGATAACTGTTGCATGCTCTCACTCTCAGTAGCCCCTTTACTTTAACAGAAAAATTACGGAAAAACGCAGAGAAACAGACTTACTAATGGATTTCTCTTACACTTTTCTTTTTCCTCTTTTTAAAGCTCTTTGCTCCTGTAAGACTAATGGGGAAAAGCAGTGCAGCTGTTGCTGGATTGTCACTTGGACAGTGCTCATCCAGTAAAAGTAAAACATGTTCTTTACAGTGTGGTGACAGATGCACCAAGTTTATTTGGGCTTTACTGGGGAGAAAAGCACTTGAAGAGAGGTCCATTATAAACTACAAAAGCTACTCAGGAAGCATCCTGGAATGAAAATGGCTGGAGACTAAGGGAGGTGGGAGAAGGGTACTGTAAATGCCTGTCCTCTTCTCACTCTTCCTTAGGTAGCTGCTCGCAGCTACCTCTGGAAACGCAATACTGTCTTAGAAGAAGCAGTTGAGTTTTTCTTAGTGGATCACAATTTTAAAGAAAAAAATGTTTCTGTCTCATAATTAAGCAGAAAACTAGAAGAAGTCTGGATATCTCTAAAGAAGAAAGTATGTTCATTTAGATAAAGATGCCAGTTAAACAAATTTTAACTCTGAAAAATTTACTAGGGAAGTCTCCCTCATCTCTGACTTTACCATTATAATATATCCCTACAGATCTGTAAGTCAGATCCCTCCTAAGAGATTTTCCCCTAGAAAGTTTCTAGTATTTCTTTAGCTTTTGTGACAGAGATTACAGAAACTCAGTTAAGATCTTACATGTGAAACAGTTAAGCAGTGTACAGTTATATGAATATTAAGAACTAAAACTGCAGCATGGGACCCGACGGGAGACACCCACGGGTGCTGAGAGAACTGGCGGATGAGGTTGCTAGACTGCTATCTATTATATTCCAAAAGTCATGGCAGTCCTGTGAAGTCCCCACTGACTGGAAAAGGGGAAATATAACCCTCATATTCAAAAAGGGGAAGTTGGATTAACCTGAGAACTATAGACCAGTCAGCCTCACTTCTGTGCCTGGTAAGATCATGGAGCAGATCCTCCTGGAGGCACTACTGAGCCAGATGAATAACAACAAAGTGATTGGCTGTAACCAACATAGCTTCACCAAGGGCAAATCATGCCTGACTAACCTGGTGGCCTTGTATGAGAAGGTCACAACATCAATAGACAAGGGAAGAGCAACCAACGTCATTTACCTGGACTTGACATTTACCTTTGACACTGTCCCACATGACATTCTGGTCTCCAAGCTGGTGAAATACAGATTTTGATGGATGGACAATTTAGTGGATAAAGAACTGAATTGACGGCCGCTCCCAAAGAGTGGTTGTCAATCGGTCGATATCGAAGTGGAGACCAGTGACAAGTGGAATCCCTCAAGAATCAGTACTGGGACCAGTCTTGTTTAACATCTTTGTCAGCAATATGGACTGTGACATTGAGTGCACCCTCAGCAAGTTTGCCGATTACACCAAGCTGTGTGGGGCGGCTGACACGCTGGAGGGAAGGGATGCCATCCACAGGGACCTTGACAGGCTGGAGAGGTGGGCCCATGCCAACCTCATGAAGTTCAACAAGGCCAAATGTAAGGTCCTCCATCTGGGTCGGAGCAATCCCAAGCACCAATATAGGCTGGGCAGTGACTGGCTTGAGAGCAGCCGTGAGGAAAAGGACCT
>WTSP01020195.1:93830-134472 GCA_025331215.1 Actenoides lindsayi
GTGTTCCACACTCACCGGCTTCCCGTCGCTCTCCTGGAAGATCTTGCGGGCCGCCTTGCTGGCCAGAACGCGGGCGCTGCTGAGCGCGGGGGGCTGCGGTGAGAGAAGGGCAGGGTGAGAGCGCTGCGGCGCTCCCAGGCGGGGCGCGGGAGGGAGGGCGAGCGGGCACTCACCGTGTTCTCCTTGTCACTCAGCGCCAGGCTCTTCATGGGCGACAGATTCTTCATGGGCGACAGGCTCTTGCCGGGTGCCAGGCGGGGCTGGTCGTGGCGGGCGGCGAGCGGGGCGCGCAGCATGGCAGCGGCAAGGCGAGCAGTGCGGACTGGCGGGAGCAGCGAGTCCCGCGTCCCCCCTTTATATCCTCTTCGAACTTGGCGCCAGAACGGCGGGCTGGCCACTCACAGCCCGCGCTGCGCCCGCCCCCGCGTTCCCATTGGCTGGCGCGCCGGGCGGGGCCCCGCCTCCCATTGTGGCGGCGGCAGCGGGAGGAAAAGCCCCGCCCTGCGCTTTGGCGCCGGCGGAGAGGGGGAAAAGGGGGGAAAAGGCGGGAGAGTGCGGAGGCCCCGTCCCGCCCGCCCCGCTGTGCCACGGAGTGGCGCGGAATTCGCTGCGGGGCCCGGCGGTGGGAAAGGCCCGGGGGCAGCGCACGCGGGGCCTTGGGAGCTGGCAGCGCGGCCGTGCCTTGTCCGGAGAGGTTTGGCCGCGGGTCCTGTGTGTTACACCCGTTTGGAAAGGGTTCGGGATGCAACGGGGAAGTAGAAAACTTGTTTCCAGATATGGGAGTGGCCATAATCTGAATGTAATGAAATGCTGTGTTGCCCCCATCCCCCTCTTGTCTCCCCGTCTTTTCTGGCCCCTCCTACCTACCGATTCATTTTCACTTTCCACATCGATTCCTGCATTTGGAGACAGATTTCACTTTCCCGCGTTTGGAGAAAGAAATTGGCTTCCTGGACAAACCTGACTCCATGTGCCACCTGGTTCCACATGTTTTAAATAAGAACCACAAGAAAGAGATATCATAGGTAATGAGGAAGAAGTGGTGACTATTCACTCTCTTTAAAAAGTCAGCATTTAATTTATATTCATTAAATTGCCTTTATTTGAACAGATTCATTTTCTCATCCAACTCTGCAAAAGATCTGCTTCTGTCAACCAAAATGTTTTCCCTGAAGCAGTTTTAATGAAACCAGGATCTTAATAAGATGAGGAGCCTCTTTTGCCATGTGGGATGCACAGTTTCATTGACGGACATTGTGCACAAATGACACTAAGTGGTCACTGTCATCTGAGCAAGTGCTCCCTGGAACCAGGATGATGACTTACAAGCACTGCACCACACATGGCTGGAAGAGAAGAAAGTAGGGCAGGAGGACAGCACAAGACTGACCGACCCCTCAGGGGAGTCAGTACAGTCCTTCTAACTATATAATGATACTATTTTAAATTTACTGCTGTAATGAGTGGGTTTGGAAGAAAAACAAGAGTACTCCCCTCTGGCATCACCTCTGACACTGTAAATTGAAGTTGATTATTCATTTCAACAGGTCAGTATCAAGGTCACAAATTTGTGTCTGAGCTCTTCTCAGCTGGGACATAGCAGAAATGGCAGTAGAGAGATCAAGCTTATGGTATTTATTGGTCCTCTTTAGGAACTGATGCAGGCACCCACTCGGGAGATGTTCTGTAGGACTTTCTGCAGTAAATATACATCCCGGTATACAACTCATAGAGTCATAGAATCATAAGATGGTAGGGTTTGGAAGGGACCTCTGGAGATGATCCAGTCCAACCCCCCTGTGCCAGAGCAGGATCACCCAGGGCAGGCCACACAGGAACAGACCCAGGCGAGTCTTGAAAGTCTCCAGAGAAGGAGACTCCACAACCTCTCTGGGCAGCCTGTTCCAGTGCTCTGTCACCCTCACAGTGAAGAAATTTTTCCTCATGTTGAGGTGGAAATTTCTGTGTTCCAGTCTGTGACCATTGCCCCTTTTCTTATCATAGGGCACGACTGTAAAGAGCCTGGCCCCTTCTCCTTGACACTCATCCTTCAGATATTTGTAAACATTAGTAAGATCCCCTCTCAGTCTGCTCTTCTCCAAACTAGGTATTCCAAATATACATCTCCATCCCAGGAGAGCAAGCACCACAAACCCCCATCCTAGTAGGCAGCCTGGACAGGCATGGGCATGGACATGCTCCTTGCTCTGTCCCTATAAAGCAGGTCCCAGGGACAGGAGTGCCAGGCAGCTCCCAAAAGGCTCACCAGCACTCACATATCAACCTACTATCTCCTGCCGCCTCTCCAGCTTCTGGGGCGAGGCTGGCAGAGAGCTACAGCAGCACCGTCCCCACCCCAGCCACCAGCCCATGAGCCCTGGGCAGCTGCCAAGGGCCATCAGGGTGCAACAGCAGCACTATCGCTGCCGCTCAGCCGCTCTGCTCAGAAGCCCACGGCAGGGGATCAAAGCCCTGCCCCAGGGACAACGGCTCTGCAGGGAGAGGAAATGCCGGGGAGAGCACAGAGAGGGCCTGCGAGGAAGCCCGTGGCACCTCTGTGCTTCTGTAGTGGCGGCAAAATGGTATTTAGGGACGAGTGCCCACGCTCAGTTGTCCCACTACAGCAGTTTAACCCAATTATGTTTGTTCCTCGAGGCACATCCCCGGGTTTAGAGGCTGTGCACAGTACTTAGCCATGTACCTACTAATGGTGTCACAGAAAGCAAGCATGAGTAGCCTTCTCCCCTCCACTCACGTACAGCCTCCTTCATGATGCATCTGCATTTTGGGAGCAGCATTTTCCAGCCGGCTCCCTTGCCAGAGCTGGGTTCAAGGCAGCAGGCTGCTGCCCTGCTTTGAGGTGACAGCACTCGGCATCACACTGGGGGATGGCACCTGGCTCCTGCCCTCTCTTTGGGTCTGTGAAAGGATGCTCTGCTCTTCAGACTTCTGGTCCAGAGCAGAGTACTGTCTGCTTAAAAACAAACAACACCCCAAAACTTGAATTAGTTTCACGCCTTCTTCATTTACAGGAATTTAGAGACTCGGAAGGGAGGAAGGAAGAGCAGCCCGGGGCGGCTGGGTGAGGCAGGTGTGAGGTGTGGTGTAACCATGCTGTTCACACAGGTCCCGCTCCAGACTGCCCACCCTGGGGTCCCACCCAAAGGAGTCACCCCAGCACCCACCTCCACCCAGCCCCTGGCATGTCTCATCAGCTGCAGGTGGAGCTCAGCAACAGCCTCTGCCCTGGCCACTGCTATTGTGGTATCCTCAGTACCAGCACATCAAAGACCCTTCCTATCAGGCAGAGCTTACCTCCCTTAAACCTCCCATCCCCATCCCACATCTGCTGCATGGGAACGGGCACTGCCTAGGCTCTCAGTTGACCGACTTGATGGCACTGGGTAACACTCTGGATGGTGTCTTCCCTTCTCACAATTGATTTTCTCCCATGCAGATGGCTTACAGGATAGTTAGACAGTGACTTTAGGTTGCTGACTGCCTCCCACCACTGCAGTGACTGGTCTAACTGATGAAGGCTGGTGAGGAAAAGTCCATTGGAGACATGGGCTGACTCATCACTACCTGAGGACATAGTATACAGTGCTTGCTGATAATTTTCCCCTGATTTGAGGAAGGTAGTTTGTTTGCATGGCCTCATCCAGCCATGTTCATCCATGCCAAACCCTGAAGTCCTCAACCATTGCTTAGTCTGGAAAAGTTGGTATTTGTATAGAGCATCATGCTGAAGGGCCCCTGCTTAGGCCTGCAAATCCCAAACCCTGAGTTGCACATGCATCAAAAAGAAATTTAAATACTCTAAATAAAAGCTGAGTCAGGGTAGGCAAGCAGGGAGAGGAAGCCATCAGCCAATACTGCCAAGATGACGAGCAGTGGTCTCAACGGCCACCACTTTCTCCAACATGTTTGGAGGTAGCCCTCAGCATTTCCTACATGCTCACCCAGCTGTGCTGAGGAGAAGAATGCTCCACATCTCCCCGAAACCAATGCAAGCCATAAGGAATTATACCAAAACTTAATGGTTTGGACAAAAAATTTTCCCAAATAGCTTGCCTCCCTATTTAGAGGTGGTTGCCCTCCACTCACTGCAGGGTTTATAGCTCGAGAGAGGACTCTGCAAAAAGTAAGCTGCGGGGCACTGCCTGTTAAGCCAAGGAACTTTAGCAGACTGTTTCACTGAGAGCAGAACAAAGTTAAGTCTTCATTAGCTTGATTCTAGCTGGATATCACATTTGCCAATGCAGCCCATTAATTTGCAGGTCTGAGAGCACCGCCTGCTTACCTGGTGACCAACCTCTCTGGGGGTAATGAATGGCTGCTGAAAAGCAAAACCTTCACATGCTTAGCATTCCCACTGTCTTTAATTTTTTTTTAAACCGTGTTTCTTCCCTGTTCAAGGTCCTTTCCTGCGATTTACAACTGTCAGAACAAAGCCTGCAGGTAATATATGACCACATATAGGGTGATAATGGTGTAGCTGGATGTGTTGTTTCTTTGCTGTTCATGAAGCTGGGCACAGTGCTGCAGACAGCTCCACAAGTGTCAGGTAGAGGAACCAGCATTAAAAGGCTTTCAAGAGCTAGAAAAGCGAAGCTTTCCACTCAGCTGCACTTGCTGGTCATCAGCAGTTAGTAATACACAAGAGCACCGCTGATTTTGGTGCCTTCCTCAGGATCTATAAGCACATTGTGGAGCTGGAGTAGTGAGACCTGGCACTGCACTCATATATGTGCTCAAGAAGATCGTCAGTCTTCCTTTCTGGTAGCACCACCCTCTTGTTTCCTGCAACAGAAGCCAGCCATTGCACCAGTAGAAGACTTTTGGCCCACCATTGACTTTCGTTAAGCAGGTTTTGATCTCAGTTCCTGTGCACTGATCATGGAGACTGTGGCTGATCTCTTCCTTGCCACACATGGAAAATTACAGGTCACTCCTGCTCTAGCAGCCTGTCAGTCACCACAAAGGAATAGTGAACTTTCCTCAGGGTTACATTCCTCAGCACTTACTCATCCGAAACTGCATACGCAGGAAGGCAGCCCCAGGTCCCTCATTTCTGGGCAGGCTGTGTTGTTTATGTTAAGCAGGGCTCTTGCATATCAGCATTTCTGATGTACCTCACTTACTGCTACTGTGCAGACAAATGGTCTGAGCTGCGCTTTCCCTCTCGCTCCAGAAAAAGAAGCTTGCCATTTTAGCAAAGCAGACAGGACCACCCCTGTAGTCTGAATGGTTTCAAAGAAAATCAACCTCGAACCATGAAAGTCAGTAACTGAGGAGACAAAAGGCAGGACTGCAAATTATTTTGCTTAACTTGATCAGTGGCAAGCAGCTTGGTTATCACCCAAACCTTACTCATCTTCAGGGAAGTGCTGGCTCCTAGGTACCCACCATCTCTGTTCTATCTGCTCCCAGATGATCTTTTCTTCCCCAGCAGAGATTTTTTTCCCTGGAAGATGCAGATTATCTTAAAAAAAAAAAAAGTGGCCACCTCCTACTACCAGACTTTCTGGTGTATGCTGGCATCCCTACCCCAAGAAATCACCTGGTCAAAATTGGCGTGGAAGGATCAAGAAAGGATCCTGCCTTTTGCCTTTGGAGTAGTATGACATTTTGGCCATGTTCTGCTCCAGATGCCCATGACATCTGCACTCTTCCAGCAGGGCAGAGGAAATAAGGAGATTTGCCATTGCACATCTTTTCTGGTGGCATCCCCTGACACTTCCCTGCAGAGCATGAGAAGGTTCAGTATTTGTCAGGGTTAAATGGCAATTCTGCCCCATAAAGGGACAGGGAAAAGCAGTCTCCTTTCATGCTGTGTCCTGTTGCTCTGCCAGGGCAAATTTTGTTGTGAGGTCTAACAGTGGCTCCATGGTGACAGGACAATGTACTCGGGGCTGTTTACCTGGGCAGCCCCTGTGCACAAACAGATAGCAGCAGGAAAATCCCCAAATACATTCAAGAAAGTGAAAAATGAGGTAGGCATATGCCTATGTATGAAGGCATTAATTGACCCTAGGAATTGTAACCAGGGAAGAAAAGAGGTAAAATGGGAATTGGAAAGATAGTGGTAAGTGCTCGCTGTACTCAGGGAACCATGAAAACACAGAAAAGTGGTTTTATATTACACTTGCATCTAAAGGGATAACCACAAGTGGAGAAATTGATGCTGATCTGATATTAAATGACATAGAGGCCTATATGGGGATATAGGAGACAAAGAAGGATTGGCATCTCTTATTCTTTCAGCAGTACAGTCATGCTGTTTGAACAAAATCCCTTGCTTTATAAAGGCACATTTGATTTATTACTTCATGACACAGAGAGGATTAAAACTAGTTAACTGATATACTTTAGAAAGTCATTGTAGGGGCATATCATTACCAGCTCAGTGTCCTGAGATTGCCCTCAAACTTTTCATGTGGTAGATGTGGTGGATGGTGAATAATGAGTGTAAAAATGGCCTGTCTCACTCTGTCCTTGGTGTTAATGAGGCTAAACACAAGATCACACTTAAGAAGTGCTGGACTCCCCTTGCACAGAGAGGCTTCTGGGTGATGATATGGAGCAGCTTCATTAGCAGCCTCCCAGGCTAACCCAATCTCAAGGGGCAAACCAGGTTCTCTGCTTTATAGGTAGTGGCAGCTGGAGGCTGCACTGCTTCCCTCCTGCATCATGTGGTAGAGTATCCATGGGACAGCCCAGGGGGGCTCAGTTCAAGATTCAGCCACCCAAACACAGGTGTCTACTTGTGGGTGGGGTGTGCTCTTGAAGTCCTAAAGCATCCTGCCTGCTCTTGCTGATTCCTAAAGGTCTTTCATACCTGCCATGTCACCCCTACCAGACACACATCTTGGCCTTCCTGGAGCCTCTCAAGTGGCACCAATGTCCATATTTAGGCAACTGAGTGAAACTATCTGATATGAGAGAGACAGCCCCACATCTGGATATCTAAATGCGTTGTTATTATCTCAAATGCAACCCACTCCCTGTGCCCAGTCCCAGCATCAAAGGGTTGAAAGACTGTTGACAACATAGGAGCAGTTCAGAAGACAGCCCCAGGGCAGACTGGAGACTTAAAAGCTTGTCCTGGAGCACGATGCTGCAGAAATCTGTCCTATTCAGTGCTACTGAGAGAAAGCTGAGGAGTGACAAAAAAACCAGTCTGACCAAGGGCTGCTCTAATCAACTGATGGGGGGAAAAAAGGCTTAAGATCTTACAGCTAGAACATGGGTTTCAGGAAGGAAGTACTTCTCATCAGCAGTTATTACACACTAAACCAGCTTTTCTGGAGACACGGTAGATTCCTCAATTCCCAGTCCTGATTTCAAGACTTCACATGACAGTTTTATTCAGTCACATTATGATTTGCTCAGCAGTTACTGGCAAGTTTTGCTGAGGGTAAAAGGATTAAGTTAGATTATTTTATTAGTCCTTTTGTCTGGCATCCATCAAGATGCTCCTTCATTACACAGCAAGCTCAAGGGCACACCAGGAGCTTAGTTCCCCTCAGCTCTGCCTGCTGACAAACCCAACTAAAGAAAGGTGAGGGGGAATTTTCAAGATAAAGATTTAACAATGAAAACATCAATAAATCAATCACTGACATTTTGTTTCAGCAGAACAAGCTGGTCTCTTTTAACTTCAGCAGAAAAAAAATATAAAATAGGAGACAACTCTTAGCCAACAGACACCCACTGTACCTGCTCCACCTGCTACATCTTCTATTTGGGAGTTCAATGACCTCTGGCATTTTCAGTGAAGTTGAGACACAAATAATTCCTTTAAAGGATACAATATTTCCCATACTCCTTCCTTCTAAAACCCTTAAACAGATCCACTCTCTCCTCCTTTCCCACACCAGTCCTTGGGGAAGAAGAGGGATTATTTTTTTTTGTTAACAAATAAATTTCTGGAGCTGAATTACTACTGGTGTTTCCCTCCTATAAGGAGTTGGGAAACTTTCCACTATGTAAGCATCCTAGATCAATCACAGATGGACACAACAAGGCATTATATGACCATTCTTTGCCTACACTGCCTTACAGAAGTGCATCTCCTCTAAGGTATTTTTATGATAGTTAATGTCCCTGTGGCTGTCCCCTTTTCTTTTTCTTTTTTTTTTTTTTTTTTTTTTTTTTTTTTTCCCCTGGTATTTTTCAGTGTTAGTTCCAAGTTCCAATCTATCCCCTTTTCTCCAGTGCTGCCACATGGATTCCTCATGACTAGAGAATTCACATCCCCTTTCCCCCAGGATTCTGCCCCCTCCCCACCTTGGCCTCATGTCTGAACTGAGCTGCTGAACACCAGGCTCCCTCAGCTGCTTCCAGCCTTGTTTTCCACATCTGCCCCAAATCTGGAGCCCAGTGCCTCAGCTCTCATCCCATCACAGGTACATGCTCAAAATCAGCTTTGAAAAGTGGCATGGGCCCCATGCGTGACAGATCCCTTCCCTGGCTGCAGTCTTGACATCCCAGATACACATCCCTTATGATAAGACCTGATGTCTTCAGCTCCGTGCAGTGAGGACACAGGTACATAACAGTCTGAGCTTGAAGTGGTTTCCTAAGGTCACAGTCAAAAAATAGAATGAGACTGCTCCACAACTACTATCCTGTCTATCATCTCTTCTCCACAGAGCTCAGAAATGTTTGGCTGCAAAGATAATGAGCACAGGCACAGACCTCAGAGCAGCAAAGCTGCACGGGGGAGAGGAGGTGCAGAGGATCTGTGCTGTTAGGACTTCATAATCCAGTCCATAATCCTTCTTGGCAATCTTTGGGCACCGTCTGGAGGGAAAACAAGACTTCACTTGGGTTAGCAGACGAGACACACATGACATGGGAAGTGGGAGTAGAAGAGACCAGAGCACAGTGATCAGACTCTTTGCCAGAGGAGAGCAAATACAGGGAGCAATCACAGCCCTGGGTCTCAGCTCAGGGCTCAGAGGAGTCCAGGGTAATGTCCCAGGGGATGCATGGATGAAGGCATTTTGGTCTTCCAAGTCCCAGACACCATGTGCAGTAACTGCTTTTTAGCAAGCAAAACAATGCAGAGATGTTTCTCCGAGTTCAGCTCATCCATTTTTAAACTCAGCCACCTGGACACGGTATTAAAAAAAAAAAAACAGAAATGAAAGAGGAGCAATAAGACAGGGGGCTGGAACATCTCTCATATGAGGATAGGCTGAGAGAGTTGGTGTTGTTCAGCCTGAAGACCAGAAGACTCCAGGAAGACCTTATAGCAGCCTATAAAGTCTGCAGTATATAAAGGGGGCTTATGGGAAAGATGGAGAGAGGCTTTTTACCAGGATCTGTAGTGATGGGACAAGGGACAACAGTTTTAAACTGAAAGAAGGTGGGGTTTGACTGGACATAAGGAAGAAATATTTTTATGATGAGGGTGGTGAAACATTGTAACGGGTTGCCCAGAGAGGTGGTAGATGCCCCATCCCTGGAAACATTCAAGGTCAGGTTGGATGGGGTTTTGAGCAACATGATTTAGTTGAAGATGTCCCTGCCCATGGCAGTGAGGTTGGATTAGATGATCTTTAAAGGTTCCTTTTTCATGACAGAGACAAGTGTCCCCCCAGAGGTTTCCAGCGCTCCTGCAAGGACACCTGCCTGGCAAGAGTGTTCCCCCCGCGCCTGTCCCCGCCGGGCAGGGACGGGAGAGGGAGCTCCCAGACCCCCGCCCGCCTCCGCCGCGGAGAAGGTCACCCTCCGCGACACCCCTCTGCCTAGGACACGGTACCCAGGCAGGAGAGGGTGAGCGGGTCATGCACGGCCCCGGCAGGAGCCGGCTAAGCAGCCCCTGCGCGGCCTCGCCCCACCCGAGGGGGGATGCTGCAGAGCGCTCCGAGTCCCCGGTCCGCCCGGGAGGGGATGCTGCAGAGCGCTCCGAGTTCCTGCCCAGCCCGGGAGGGGATGCTGCAGAGCGCTCCGAGTCCCTGCCCGGCCCGGGAGGGGATGCTGCAGAGCGCTCAGAGTCCCTGCCCGGCCCGGGAGGGGATGCTGCAGAGCGCTCCGAGTCCCCGCACACAGCAGAGCCGGCATCGGGCTGGTCTGTCTCGGCTGCAGCCCCGCCGCCAAGGGCACGGAGCCTCCAGAACCAGAGGCGGTGGTTTTGCTTACCACCGCAAGCCCCTCTTCGGCAGCACTCGGCCCGGGAATCTGTCCGGAGCCCAGTGCCAGGGGCTTCGCAGGCTGCTTGCAGGGGCCTCTGACCACCGCCGGTGGATGAACCTGGGAGTGCGCCCACAGAGAGAGCTTCCGTGAGGAGTCACCCAGCTTATGGCAGGGTTTTCTAAGGGCCGTGTCCACTTACATAACAAGGAGAGCGAGGAAAAGCAAACAACTAAAAATTCTTTATGTCCTAGAGACATTTGCCTAGGGTTATAAAAGTTTCTGTCTTTCTTTCTCCTGGTCTCCCTGGAATTCATGCACTCTGGTGCCTGTTTTTTTTAGAAATCTATTAAAATGCTCCTGCCAGCTGCTACCCTGGCCCTGAGCAGAGCATACTCTCCCCATCTTGTGCTGGCAAAGGAAATACCTGAGATGGAGATAAGCACTGGGTTAAATTCACACACTCCTACATTCAGGTTTCCATTCTCAGTGTCACCTCCTCTCCTTTCCCCAGCTGATGGGCCAAAGGGGCACAAGCTGCAGCCTTGCTAAACAAGTTGAGTTGACTTTGGCCACACCAGTTACAAACGGGTACTACACAGCTGCTCCTGATAAGAAGAGACTAGTAAGACAGCTAAAATGTTGCAAAAGCCAGAGCTCAGCCAGTGCGGTAGCACCACCTGGGAGAAGGTCCTGCATCAGCAAGGCTAGAGCAATCATGGGGATGCACACCCCTCACAGATTCTGGAGGTTGGCCACAGGGTATGGGACTGCTGAGGGTGACAGTCTTTTCATCCCATCCCTGCCCTGGACCTGCCATGACGCTGTACGTCAGCACAAGCACTTGCCACCCACCCTGAGACTGGTTACTTCTGTATATTCAAAGCCATTCACTTGGCATATGTGGAGAACAAGGTGCTGGTTGTGCCCCATGTGTCACATCACACTGCTTCTACCAAACACCTCTTGATACCCTGTAAATAATCTATAGCAACAACCCCAAAGCTCAGAGAAAGATATGCCATGGGAATAAAGCAGAAGGAATTAAGGCCATCACCTGTTTCTCAGGTCCGGGCCATCACAAGGAATTAATTAACCAACAAACACATGCATATTCACACAGGTATTTAAATGCTGAAAGGAATGGTCCTCACTAGATGAAAGCAAAGAGCAGCCCCTTGTTGTCTCCCACAGTAGTGCTAGTGATTTTGGAAAATATACATTAACTTCTGGCCCAGCATTTCCTGCTCCCACCGCTGCTGGGAGGAAAACGTGCCTTGTCCTCGTGTGCTCCCACTGTTTTCATATGGAAGCACTAATAAAAACACGAAGTTGGTCCAGTGTGTCCTTTCTTGCAACACTAGAGGGGAACCAACTTTTCTCATCCAGCTATTTGGTGACATAGGTGCCTGCACTCTACTCCTGGAAACAGAGCTTGGGGTTGTGCCGGTGGCAGCAGCTCTCTGACAATATATGTCTGCACAGCAAGCATGTGCTGCTGGGCTCTGGGGGGTGGCTCGCAGCAGCTGGCAGGGTCTGCTGCCGAGTCTCTTCTCAGCCTTTGTTTTTCAATGGGCTCAACATTAAAAAAAGGTATCTTCAATTTGCATCACCCAACAATGCATCAGGTCAGCATCTTCTCCAGTGCGTCACTCCCAAGGGAAGTCAGGGATCACAAGAACACAGTCCATAACTTTGCAGGGCCCACAACAGCTTCATTTTTCAAGTCAGTCCAACTGACTGCAGCCACAAATCATCCAAAGTTTTGTTAAATCAGGAAGAAAGCTGTACTGGGCTTGCCTGGGAAGCACAGGAGGAGCAAACACAGCCCAGGAGAAGGTGATTACCTCTCTCAGTGGTGCTGAGCTAGCCCTGCTCCTATTTACTGCAGAGAGAGACAAACAGCTATCATCTGCTCTGATGAGGCAGAACAGAAATATAGCAAACCCAGATATATTTAGCAGCTGGGCTTTTATAAAATACCTGACAATGAAAAGAGTAACCACCATGTTGCTGTCACACACAAAAAAACCATCTGGCTGCCTGCCTTGAACATGGTCCAGGCCTTGAGGAGCAGAGCACAGCCATTGACACCTCTCTCCACCAGCTCTTACTCAGCCTCCAGAGTCAGCTGAAGCTTTTGATCCTAATTTCATGGGGGGAGACCAGATTTCAGCGGAGGATTTGCAATCCCCCTGCAAGCTACAGGTTGGCAAGTTGAGGTGAGAGCTGGGAACAAAGCATCCCTGACTTCCAGAGGCAATGAGGTGAATGTGGTTCTTTGTAGAAAATGCTGCAAAGCATTTTCAGGACTCTTTGAAAAGCCTCCCACAATAGCAGAACCTCAAACCAACAGTGGGGGAAAAATCCTTGGTACAACACAGCATTCAAGGAAAGAAGAACAAAGAAACTTCCCCCATACGGTATTCCTGAGATGTTTTTACTCTCTGACCACTTCTCCCTCTGTGAAGTGGCAGAAGTGTCCTAAACCCACTAAGAATGAGCTGCCACCATTGCTGATATACCCAGCCCAGTGGCAGTCTGGAGAATCAACACCTCCTAGCAGCTATCTCAGTCCCGTATTCCTTATTAGACCTCCTGGATGCTCACTTACATGTTTACAGAGAGATGAGGAACACCACACCTCTGCAAAAGCTAGGCAGCACCAGTGCAAGTGCTCTGCCAAAGGCTGGCCACCCTCCTTTGGTTTCACGGAGATGATTTTGTTTGAATAAGGACAGTAGGACTCATCCAGAGCCTACTCACAGCCCTTGGAGAGCCTTTCACAGCTGTTGTGAGACACAGGTGCATCACCGCCCTGGCTATTCGTTACTCTAAACCAGCTAAATTTAGGGCAAGGGCTAAACCCAGCCATGGCTGTTGCTGCTGGGGCATCAGGACACACATCTCCACTGCACTGGGAGTAGTGATGCTCTTTTCACATGCGGTGTGTGTGCACACAACAAAACCCCTGCTGGGACCAGCTGGTGGGCTGCAGAACTCTGAGCTACTTCTGAAGTCTCAGGCAGTGGTATGTCACATGAACAGGGGATTTTGTACTCAGTGCAGAGGTGGCGGCCAGCCTCTCAGGGGCTCTGGCACAGCCCTCCAGCTGGCAGGGCTGGCAAGGGACCTTGCAAGCTGAAAGCCTGGTCCTCCATCTCCTGCCACTTCCGAGGTTGCAGCTACAGAGTCCTCAAGGGGTTACAAGAAGCACAGCAGGGGACAGCCTTCAAAACTGAGCGGACACAGCCAAACCACCCAACAAAAGCAGTCAGCAGTGATGTTAACTCCCAGGGAACCAGGACCTGGCAGAGGGGGCAGTCATGCAAAAGGAGGTTCTGCTGAGCTAGGCACCCTCCTCCATCCCTTCTTTCTTGCTCCCGGCTCTGACCCAGGCTCTGTGCCAGGGACAGTGCTGGGCAACAACCACCCTGGGTTGGTGGCATGTCCTGGTGGCAAATACAGGGTTTCCCAAACACACACCACTGTTACTGTGAAATTTTCACCCTCTCTTGCTGCCTGGTGTTGTCTGAAGCAGTAGCCAATTTCCATGGATATCTGTGTTTTGAACTGTGTAGTGTCAGAGACGAAAGCACTGCACCCCTGAGCTCTATTCCTGACTCCAAAAGGTAACGTATTTTAAACATTCACTATTTGAGAGGTGCTCATAGAAACCACCATATACTCAGGTGACAGAAAACGGTGACTTCGGTCACCAAATTGGACAAACATTTCCCTGTTCTGTGTTATGCCCTTTTCACAGGCTCCCAGCAGAGACATTTTATAAGCATGTTTTTAGATAGCCTCTTGCCGCCAGGTGTCGTTGTAGAGACGGACACAACACACACAGAAACATAGGCAAAAAGCTTCAAAGCCAAGAGCTAAAAAGCCACTTTATTGTTCTAACAAGCCTTTTTTATATCTTTCTTAAGAATGTGTGCACATATATGATTGGTTCAAACAAAGACCATTACTTCATACTTGGATACTTCTTTCTCTCTGCTGTAACTTTGATAAGCTTTCTCTAATTGCCATCTGGCAGCTCTTCGTGGGACTTTCTGACCTCTTCAAGGGTACACAGTTATCTGCTCAAGGTCGATATCAAGCTTACATTCCAGTCCCTTGGACCAGCCGAAGTTTCCCACTATTCCCCCTTTTGGAATTTGTGCTACAAAAATTGCCTGTGCTGTCTGCTGCAGGGCCCTTTGCAGCAGAGACACAAGACATGGCAACATCAAAACACAACTACAATGATGAACAAAATCAACAACCCCATTTTTATCAAAGATAACAACCACCCTGACAGTCCCCATCCTTTAAACAAGTTACTTAAGCAGTCCCATTCATCATCTGCTTGTAATTTCTTCACTCCGTCCTTCAGAAGCTGGATACTTTTGTGTATTGATTCCCAGTGACCCAACAAATCATCCACGAGGATGATCAGAGGGCTGGAGCACCTCTCCTGTGAGGACAGACTGAGAGAGTTGGGTTTGTTCAGTCTGGAGAAGAGAAGGCTCTGGGGAGACCTTATTGTGGCCTTCCAGTATCTGAAGGGGGCCTGCAAGAAAGCTGGGGAGGGGCTTTTTAGGCTGTTGGGCAGTGATAGGACTAGGGGGAATGGATTAAATCTAGAGATAGGTCGATTCAGGTTAGACATTAGGAAGAATTTCTTCACCCTGCGGGTGGTGAGACACTGGAACAGGTTGCTCAGAGAGGTGGTTGGAAGCCCCATCCTTGGAAGTTTTTAAGCCCAGGCTGGATGGGGCTCTGAGCAACCTGCTCTAGTGGCAGATGTCCCTGCCCAAGGCAGGGGGTTTGGAACTGGATGATCTTTAAGGTCCCTTCCAACCCTGACAATTCTATGATTCTATGATTCATTTTATATACAACCTTGTCTATAGTGTGCGAATAGTCCAAATTGTAATGCTGTGCAAATGAATATGAATAGTCAGCTGTTATATCATACCCAGGGAAGTATTATTTAGTAGGTACATAATATTTTCATCCTCAAAGAGTTTCATGAGAAGCCACCCATTCATCTCCAAAAAATGCCTCAAAGCCAAGCAGGTAAATATTACCATATCTGTTTCTAAACATGAAAGACGGAAAGACAGAAAGTGTAGGGAAGTTAAGTGACTCACCCAAAGGCAATCAATAAGAGAAAGTCAGTATCAGACACATAATTATAAGCCAAGCACAACTAATTATGTCTGGACTGTGTTTAGACAAGGAGCCTGAGGCCACGCAAGTCTAAATGCTTTTGCCAGCATTGCAAACATGAGGTTGTAGTGACCTCTGGAAAAATCCAGGGAAAGAAAGTTTGGATCATATTATCCCTTAGTGAAGCATGCCTGATCCAAACACCTCTGTAACTCCTTCCAGCAATATTTCCACCATTCCTTGCTGCAAGATGAATGTGCATAGAATTATTCTGAGATCCCTGGTACCTCTGCACTACAAGTGAGTGGGATTTGTTGACAAAATAAAAACTCCTACTGTCAGCAGTGTGGATTCATGAGATCAGTTAATGACGGAGAGCAAGCTGGGCTGAACCTCATAATTTCCTATCCTGAAAGTATAAGGTTGGTGTGGATGCCACCTCTAGTTCTCATGATTTCACCCTAAGATTTGATTTTTCCCATCACTGCTCCTTTTATCCCTGTCAATTTCATCATGTGGAACCTTTCTTGAAAGATCAGTCTTTCACTGAAGTTTATTCTTGCCTGTCTGCCTTACAGAAAAATATGCTTTATTCACTCCCATATGAAATGTAGCTTTGACTGTTGTCTGTTGACTGTTCCCTCATGCAGAGGGAACTCATCGAATTCTCTTAACACCATCATCATCTCTTATCTTTAGTCCTTATTAGCTTCATCGCACAAACTCTTCATAGGAGTCCTACATTCTCCACAGCCCTTCTACGTCACCTCACAAACTTTATTAACTAATGTTTTCAACTTTTTGTATTACTTTTATCTGAAACCATATCTGTGCAGTTCACGTTGTTCCTCTCTCTATTCTACGCCAGCTGTTCTTCAGAGCAGCTAAACAGTATTATGTTTTCTCCTCTCCATCTCCCATTACTTTCACCCAAGCCCTCTGCACTCCAGCAAAACTTCCTTCTCAACATTCCTTCTCTGCTCACCAAAAGCTAAATACACCAAGGAAATTAGCATAATTGAGCAACTCAGATGACAGCAACCAGGTGAAGTTTTGAAAGTTTACCTTGTTCTCTTTTGCCTTAACCTCAACCAATCCTCCTCCACTCCCACACAATCAATTCCTTGATGACTTATATCCTTGTTTTTTACATCTATCAACCAGCATAAATCAGACTGTAGATGCTATAGGGAAGAGCACTTGCCTTACTTCTACTCATTTTTCTAGCACAGTACTTGATTTCACAAATAAGAGTCACACAGTTTTTTATAGTTCTGTTCCTTCTATTTTACCACATGAAGGTGGTAAAGCCTAGAGCATTCATTGAACTGAGTGAAGGGAGGATCTCCTTGCCTCAGTGGGCAAACATCCAGAGCTCAGACATGTCTTTTCCATAGGCTAGAAAGGCAAGAATTGCCAAGATGTGTCAGCTTACTTACTGATATAAAAACATAAGCTTTCAGGCACTGTTTCATCTGGTTTTGTGTCCTTATGGCCAGCACATGGCCAACATCATGTGGCCAGCATATGGCCAATATCATGTGGCCAACATATAGCCAACAGTACACAAATATACAGTCAACATCTTTAACCATTAACGAGACCATTTTAATTTATTCATACCAAGGACTTTGTGGAAAAAAAATGGTAAGCAAGCTTAAGGACTGAATTCCTAGCCTTCAGAAGCATGCTTTGGTTTTATTTAGTCTTTCTCTATTGTATTTCTTCTTTCTTTTTTAGTTAATGAAGAATAGTGCAGCCTGGAAAGCTGAGCTAATCTCTGCTTTCAGTGAAGAAACCTTGTTAGTAGAAATTTTTGAGTGAAAAAAGTAAGCCCACAGAGACTCACTGGTAGGATCCTTTTCTGAGATGAATCTTTTCTGTTTGCAGATATTTCCAACAGTTAAAGTAATTCACTACTGAGAGCCAGCCTGAATGGTTGTAAAACACTTTGCAACCCTGCAGAAAGACATAGGAGATGGTATCTCCAGTACTGTAAATGAACATATCACTCTCAACTTCAAAGGAACCAAGATGTTTTGCACCAGGTGAAAACCAAATCCTGTAGGAGTTTCCTGTCATGCCAGTGTTGAGTTGCTGTCACATATCTGGCCTTAGATGATTGAATAAGAAAGGTTCCTAGTCCCAGTTGCTTCTCACTGTCCTCTCTGAATGTTATCTCCCTGGTTCCCTGCACTGCCCCTCTGATATGTGTACATAATTGTTCCCTAACCCAGTTCAATCAAAATGAAACAGGTTAGGAAAAACCCCCTACTATTTAAAGCGTGTGAGCTAACCTGGATCATTTTGACTGAACTGGGTCATGGAGAGATTATATGTGCAGTTGTACTGTGTGAAAAAGAAGAGGAACAATCTATTTGCTTGGCTTAGTAACAGTCAAAACAAGCCATAGGACTCCATCTTTATGTGAACGATACTCATAGACTGGTTTTAGATGGTAGAAATTGTCATGTGGTCTAAGAGATGCCTCACTGTGCACTGCTACTTTTCTTTTGATGTGGTTTCTGCATACTCAAAATGCCCAAGCAAATACTCCTGAAATCAAAATGGAGGAGACAAGTGGGAATTCTAGCTCTCCCAACATGCTGATGACTTGAGAAGTTCTGCCACACTTGCAACCTGCCACTGAATCCCTGCAGCCAAAATGGTTTAGAACAGTACTGGGCGAGATTGAGGTCAAAAGCTAACGTTTATGTCTTTTGAAATCAGCCTGACAGTTTTATTCTGGAAGATAGAGGCAGCCTCCTTTTATTTACTCTGAAGAGCAGAAGGGATTTGCTATCCCCATGAGCATGTAAATGTTACTGCATCCTGTTTAACAGATTTAACTGTTCTTCAAGTGACGATAGCTAATATAGACATTAATGGAAAGCACAGTCTTTGTCAACAGCTCGTTTTATATAACAAGCTTGTACTCTGTCTGACCTTTTGTTGAACAGAAGGGCAGATTTTGCATGGCCTTGGATGTGAACCTTTTGGGTACACAGAAATTTAGGCCTTTCCAGAGCTGAGGCTAATAGTGTTACTCTGACACTTATTTTCTTCTTGCAAGTTAAAACAAAAAAAAACAAAGGAAAAAAAAAAAAACCATAAAAACCAAACTCCCAAAAAAACAAACAAAAAACCACCAACAACAAAAACCCCCAACAAACAAGCCAAAAAACCCCAATCTGTAATGATTTTGTTTGTTTGGTCTATATATAGAAACATTCTTCACTACAACTCCTCTTCCTCAGTTGTCAATTATCCAGGTACTGACAAATACACAGGAAACAGTGTCCCTCAATAAACTGACATTCTGGGACCCGAGTAACAACAGAGTGGGAGGAATCCTCTTCCCATCCCAGAGGAATAATAGTCCTTCTTTGCCTAATTTACCCTGGTGTCTGCTTGTTATCAGACCTAGGGCAGGAAACCATCCTGTCTTGCAGACAGCATCACCTGGATTCAGCATTACCAAGCACTTTGAAGAAGGTATCTGTGTCCCCAGTTCAGTGTTTTCCTGGCCATACAACATTAATCATTTAACTTGTCTATTTGTCTTTCATAAAACAGCCTGAAGCATATCATAGATTCATAGATTAGTTTGGGTTGGAAGAGACCTTTAAAGGTCATCTAGTCCAACCGCCTTGCAGTAAGCAGGAACATCTTTAACTAGATCAGATTGCTTAGAACCTTGTCCAGTCTGACCCTGAATGTTTCCGGGGATGGGTCATCCACCACCTCTCTTGGCAACCTTTGCCAGTGTTCCACCTCTCTCGTTGTAAAAAAAAAATCTTCCTCATTTCCACTGTCTCTATTACCCCTTGCCTTTTCGCAACAGGCCCTGCTAAAACTTTTGTCCCTGTCTTTCTTATAGGCCCCCTTCAAATACTGAAAGGCTGCAGTAAGGTCTCCCTGGAGCCTTCTTTTCTCCAGGTTCAGCAACCCCAACTCTTTCAGTGTTTCCTTGTAGGAGAAGTGTTCTATTCCTCTGATCATTTTTGTGGCCCTCCTCTGGACCTGTTCCAACAAGTCCATATCCTTCTTGTTTTGGGAGCTCCAGAGCTGGATGCAGCGAGGTCTCATCAGAGCAGAGCAGAGGGGCAGAATCACCTCTCTTGACCTGCTGGCCACACTTCTTTTGATGCAGCCCAGGACACAGTTGGCTTTCTGGGCTGTGATCACACATTGCTGGCTCATGTCCAGCTTTCCATGAACCAGCACATCCAAGTCCTCTTCCTCAGAGATGCTTTCAACTCTTTCATCCCCCAGCCTGTATTAATACTGAGGATTTCCCTGACCCTTGTGCAGGACCTTGCAATTGGCCTTGTTGAACCTCATGAGGTTTACATGGGCCCACTTCTCATGATTTCAGGTGAGCCAAAAGACCGAACTTGAAGCAACTCTAAACATTTAGTACAGATTCCCAGAAACTATTAATAAACATTAAGGGCAACTGTGAGTTAGTGTTACTTGAAAGTCCTGCTTGAGAGCTTTGGTACACAATCCATCTCAAATTCAGCATCTCTTCAGACAAGAAGGTTAACTCGAGCTGATGGCAGTTGACACGCGTATGCTTGGCAGGGAGCTGTGGAGTGTAAGGAGCAGACACGCTGCATGCTGGACAGACTCTGCAGTGGATTGTTAATCTTTCCCTCAGGAAAAGCGTGGACAGCTGGAGGCAGTAAACCTCTTTTGCCATTGTAGTTAAATCCACCAGAGACTGTGAATCAGAGCCCTTATTATTTTCCACTTGAGTGTTATCCATTTATGCTCTGATGAAACGACACATTCAACAGAAAATAAAATGAAATGCTGAAGCTATTAAACTCTTTAATAATCTGAGACACTACAAGTTCTTGTCATTAATCTGCCATAATTAGGCGCTGCTGTTAATGTCTTTCAAAATACGGAGTACTGAAATGTTATTACTGGAAATGTTATAATGGAGCAATATGCTGGGATGCAGAATCTCATCTACATGCTGTCTTGCAGTCCTGCCTTTGTTGTGAATTAATGCAGGAATAATGTAAACATAAGCTTAAAACAATATGGTTTGAAATTAAAGATTAACATCTAGAATTCTAGTGAGTTTCTTTCTGAAAATAACCTTTTCAAAATAAAGAGAGTGCAAGGGGAAGATCACCTGTTCAAGCAAAACAAAAGAATAGTCTGGTTTTGACTCCAAATTTGGATGAAGGGGAATTTCAAAGCTGATCACAACCCAAAAATTTGGAGTTTCAGCTTGTGCTTGAAATCATGTAAGAAAAGTGATAGGAAAATGTGACATATTTACATGGAAAGAGGAAATAGTTTTCAGGTTACTGTATTTTAAGCCACATAAGATGGACAGACTTGGCTATCTCTATCATTACATACAATTTTTGCTGAATTAATACTTACTGAAGCAGCACTACATGTATATGCATGTATCTCTGTATATACATGTATTTTATATATGTACTGTATGTATTTACATAGATATATATGTTTAGACAGGCAAGAACTGCAATATAATAAAGAAGTATTAATTCTTAAATATACATATTTATATATGCCTGCAAGAATGACAGCAAAAGATAAGATCTCTCCTTTGCACAGCAGAACCTGCTAGATGTAACAGGCAAATACAAAGTCAATCCTGATTATGCACAGAGTTAAAAAAAAGTTGACAAAGATTTCTAAAAAATTCAGTCTGAAGAGAATGCCAACCTCCTTCCCCAATAGTTTTTATGGTTTCTAGAATAAAACTCAGACACTTATAAACAAAACTGAAATTTTCAGTTTCCACATATGATGTGGAACTGAAGAGCCGGGAAAGCTGATTTTCCTTTTTTTTTCCTCACCAACATGGGTCACGCTGCTGCCTCCTTTTGGAGCTGGGGTATTCAAACTCCTTTCCATGCACACAAGAAACAGAGAGACAAGGGAGAAGGTAGGGAGGGCACTGAGGCTTCCCTGCTTCCCACTAAGTAAACCTGTGGGTTCCCAAGTGGAAGACTCTTTTCAGCTCTCTTTTATTGCTAGCTAAAAGCAAAAGTGGTGAGAGCCTGCCAGGCTGACAGCTGTGATTTTAGTCTTGTCAGATGGAAATATTGCTGACTATGCAAAAGGATGAAAAAACTCTGTCAACCCTATGTAACACCTGCTTTTCAGATGTGTCACAAGAAATGGGATTTGTAAATAACACAAGGAGAGGAAACAAAATGAACACCACCTCATGTTTATTCTAAATTGTGCACATCTTGATGGTTCCCTTCAAGATGAGTTTTTAATGGCAAATTCAATTTTCTTCTTGCAGACAGAGTGGAAGCAGCATTAAGCATATGTTATCTTCTATTCCACAAGAAAATAAGACCACTCACAACTAATTATCCTGTAAAATCACATTCAAGTACCGAATATGGCAGCCACAGTGAAACTCTGGGAGGTTGTTATTTATCACTTTTATTTATGGAAGCCTTTGGTATTCTTGGCATTGTACAAAACAGAAAAAGCCAGGAACAGTCTTTTCCCTATGGAGACTACAATCTATAGCTTATACTGTGCTATTTAAGACCAGCCTGAGCCTAGAGCAGCAGAGAAATGCACCATTTGCTGAAGTGGGAGCATGCCAGCTGCTGTCCTCCTTGCAAAGATAAAGCTTGCACATCTGGCATGCTAAGCCAGCTTTGCCCTTTCCTTTGGGTCAGAACCATCCCTAGGGATGCAGTAAAAGTGAAGGATAGAACAGACCTTTGAGAGAAGCAAAGCCACCTTGAGGCACAGGCTGTGCAGGCAGTTGTCTAGAGCAGCAGATTGCTAGGCTTGTAAAATGGACAAGATTTTCTCTGCTGTGCACAGGGCAGTTACATTTGCTGCTGCTGGTACTATTGCTGAGAGATGGGTCAAGGCAGGTGAAGCGAGAGTTACTGCAGTGTGGGAGCAACTCCAGTGCAACTTCATTTTGCAGTTCTCCCATTCCTGTAGCAAGGGTGGCCTGTCCCTGGCCTCCCACCTTCCAAACAACAAGAATTTAGTTTTTCCTAAGCTGGTTCTGAAAATGACACTGCTCTGTATACCTGTACAATTTATAGAGTGCTGTGAAGACAGCTCCATGCTAGGGCTGGATAAATGAATATACTTAAATAACACAGTGCACTGTCTTACAGCTTGATTCCCAGAAGCATAAATTAATAGTTTTCCACTGGGGCAAGTTTGGATGATGTATCATTCTGACATGGCTATAACCCTTGCAATTTTTGAGCTAGTTCATTTGCAGACAGTTTGGATATGCTACATGCTGCTACGCTGCCTGATGTGGATTTATCCTTTGTGATCTTCTTGCCCTCACAGCCTCAGTAGCTGAGTAATGACCCACCCCAGGCAGGTCCTAAATTTGCTAGAGCAGCTCAGACACTGAATATACTGAGTAAGCAGATGGTGTACCCAACTCGCCCTGGTTTAGATGTCATTTTGTGATTAAAAACCGTGTAATGAGAATAATTCTTGCAACAGGCTACTCCTGGTAGACATTAATAAAACTGTAAGGGGAAGAGATACTGCACGTGGGTGGTCATCAGGCAGGAGTTCAACTATAGGTGGCCTTGGAAAATGTGGGAAGACAAGACTGGAAGACCATGTGGTACTGAGAAGTGACATCAGACAGTGGAAGAAGAAGCAGTGAGAAAAGGTTTGCACACAGAGTGAGGAATCTTCCGAGTATTCAGAACAGGTTTAAATGTGAGTACAAAGGCTCAAGTAAGTCAGTTTAGGAATTTAGAAAATTTGAAGAGGGAGAGAGGAGATCTTCCCATGATGGGGATGCTGCTACAATACATCCACCCCAACAGGCATCATTCAGTAAGAGAATCCCTGGGTTTGTTTGCTGGGGAGGCAAGCAGCAGAAAAGAAGCCAAATTAATTTTGTTAATATTACTTTTCCTTAAAAGATAGAATATTATGTTATTTTTAATAGATTTTTAATGATAATTTCAAGGAGGGAGAAGACATAGACTTGTTCTTCATATTTAGTATAATTGTGTTTGTTTCTATTCTTCTGATTGGAGATGGAGAGGACTAAAGAGAGAAAAACAGGTTTATTTCCACACTCCTCCCATCCTTGCTGGCACAGCTCATGTTCCCAGTCATACAACAGGGAGGTGCAGCAGGAACATGTGTGTGCTCACTGCCTCTTCTACTCAACTGTCTGGAGCAAGCCATTGGCCTTATACATGACTGTTTCTCCTGTGACATAGTGGAAAATGTCAAAAAAGGAGAAGTCACCAGTTAATCAATTTGAAGAGATTAACTCTTGTGTCCTGGCTGCATGGGTAACAGGTTATTTCTTCTTTATAGAAACAGAGTGCATGGGAGAACACGTATTTTTGTCATACTCTTCTTGTCCCACAAATGCAGCTATATATCCTATGGTATATATTGCACAGGGAAAGTTGTTCACCAGTGATCTAGCTCTTGTTTTCTACAGAAGCCTGAATTTATCTTTATCAAACTAAGCCAACCACTTTTCTTTCAGGAGCTGTGTAAGGGAAAAGTGGATAAACAGTAACAATTTGCATTACATGTATGTATATGTATTAACACTTATTTTGGTTGTCGTATCTTTGTGAAATTTTACTTTCTTTGTAGGAAGTCATGGTCAATGCAAACAATAAAGCCCCATGTTTCACTCCCTGTGAGGACATGCCAACTTACGAAACACAGAAAGGCCACTCTGGCAGAGACGTATTTTGTCTCAGTTCCTAGACTCTAGGTGATCAAGTATCAAAGTTGAGGCCTCCAGGAGCTCAGCTTTTTCTGAAAGTTGGACCATATGTAGTTGTCCCTAAAATCGATATAGCTGAATCTCTAAGTACTTATAAAAATGTTCTTGGTCTTTCTTTTCTCAGCTTTCATAATCTTTTGCCTAAATGTCCTCTCATACAGGTGTCCTTCAGGATCCTCCCCACTATGCACACACCTAAAATAGACAGTGTTCAAACAAATACATAGCTAGTACCATTGAAGATACCTGAGGATGCCCAATATAGAATATCCCAGTGACCAGGCACTCATCAATAGATGTTCTCTATTTCCTTTGTCTTGAGAGCAGTGAAACCTACAGAGCCCAGCTCCCAATAGTCATCAGACTATTATCACCTTCCATCCTCTTTTGTTGAAGCTGGAGTCACATGGAAGAAAAAAAAATAAATTTCAGGATGACAGAGAAAGGAAAGTTAGATTCTGTAGTAGTTTACTTCACATAATGAAATTCAATAAATCAGAGACACAAAACAAGACTATTTAAGGAATTTTAATGTTGATAACTCATTACTATATGTAAAAATCATGCTACCATTAATTATGTAACTGTCTCAGAGATGCTGCTTTAAAGCAGAGATGCTTGTTACTTTCATGCATTTTTTTCCTCTTTCATAATATACATACTGTAGAAATTCACTACTGAAATTATTATTAATCATATGATGATGAATGAGCACAAAACTATTAATGGCACATAATTTGCAGTGCACATGTCCACTGGAGTATCTAGCAATCCATGCAAATCTTATAGTATGCCCTATGTGCTTTGATTTTCTCTCTTAGATGATTGAAAAATATTCATTAAGACATTTCTCTAATGAGCTGTGTTCAAGCATAAAATAGGCCACTCCTTTTATAATTTAAGTGTGGGTTTTGGAATATAAATATCCTTCAGTTCCCTATAGGAACTGACTTCAAATAGAGATTTTGTCTTAACACAGATTTCAGAATCTTTGAAGGGTCTTTGAAGTTTATAATTGGGTCCAAGCTGAAATGTGTTGACATTCACTCAGATATTGGAGTTCACATTGTTTATGGTTGGTGGGAAATATATGCTTTATTTTTTTTTAGATATATCCCCAAAATTATTCAGAGACACACTTAGGCAGAAAATTGGGAGAATATTCACATTACAAGATCAGTAGTGCACCTCCTTGAGCCTCTGGTCAGTTATCCTGGAACCCATTCATAGAATTACAACAGCCGTACTCTGTTTGTCATTAATTTATTAAAAAGAAGGCTTTTTGTGCTTTTGTTATTCTGTTTTCATTTTCAAAACACTGAGAATGCTTAAGCAGAGCAATAGGCAGTTTTTAAGAATATACATAAAAGCCAAATGTTATGAAAAACAAAATAGTCTTTTCTCACCTACACAGGTGAAAAGCATGGAGTGAAACAGCCCTCTGAAATACCAAGCTCTATTGCTGTTGTGCCTTTCTGAAGTCTGTTAGAAGTAGGAGCCTTTGCAACATGTCCTGAGAGTGAAACAGATAAGAACTTCTGGCCTCCTTAGGGAGGTAAGCCTATCTGACTGAGGATGTGGCTTGTCAGAAGTGGCATTTGAAAGCTAGATGAGCTCACTCTGGTGTGTTGTCCCTTTCAGGGTCGAACAGACAGACCAGGAGCATTCTTCTTCAGTGGAGTTAAATAGTTAGTTATGTGATGAAGTGAAAGGATTGAAGCTCCTTTCCTTTGCTATTTCCGTTTTAGTCATAAACGATTCATAGGTGATGTTAAATTGAAATTCACTTTTGCTTCAAGTGCTACCACAGGTGTCCAGCTGGGCTTCAAGATGAGTTGCTGCACTCACCACTGCTTTGGCTTTCCCAGGGAGTGACAAAGCAGCTTTCAGGTATTGGCAAATACAAAAAAACCAACCCAGAGACAGAAAATAGACCTTGTCACAGAAGTTTGACAAATGTGACATTGGGTGATGGTGCAGTATAAGCAAAACAAAACCCCACTTTGTAACCTGCTGTGTCTTCCAGGGCTCCAAGGATGAGCGCAGAACCCATCGGAAACAGACTGTAACTTTGGAATGAGTGGAAGGTAGATCCATTGTCCACTGCAGCTACTGAGCCACCTAGTACAGCTAAAGAGAGCCTGCTTTCAGATTAATGAATACTCTGGAAGAACAAACATGTAAGGGCTCTGCTCCCACAGGAGTGCTCTAACCATTAGGTTATAATTACATTTCCTCATGCCTCATACTCTTTTGTCTCTCTGACCACCGGCCTCCAGGTGCACATACACATCCTCATGAAATATGGGACATATGAGTTCAAACCACTCCTCAGCTCAGAAGTCTGAGTGAGATTTCTTCTTTCCTAGGCAAGCACTTGAGATGGTAAACTTTCTGGTAAAAGATAAAACTGCCTCCACCACATTCAAGTCAGCCATCCAAATGGCTTATGAGAAAGAAGAAAGTGACATTTTTGTATTATATGCATGATATCAAGATGATCAATGTTTAATATCAAGTTTGGTAACTTTCTTCTTTCTTTTTCTCAGCCAAAAGACTCTTGGGGATGCTTCTGAGACTAACTATGAATGTATTGTCACATCATAAGCTAATCACTTCTTTTTCCTTTCCTGGAAAGTCATTTGTATTTCCTGTGCTGCATGCTACACAATTAAAATCCCATTAGTTATACTGTCAGAATCAAATTCATTAAACTTCCCAACCAACTTTAGGCAATTATTCTTCAATATCATTGGTGCAGTTGGAATAGTTTTTCAGTTAATTTTCACTAAAGAAAAATTCCAGGGTTAGGAGTGAGCAGCAGTTCCAGCTCCTGTAAGTCACACTTGCTTTTTTATAGCCTCAATTTTATTGTAAAGGTTCAAAGACATAGTTTTCAGTTCCTGTAAACTGGCTGTCTATTCACTGAGACACACAAACAAGTAAGGTAATTAGGATAATCTTGACAGCCCTAAATTACCTGTGCCTTCAAACCTGAAATCAGTATGAAAACTTGTTTCTCAGACCAGAATTCAAAGAGACAAAATATCCATTTCCAAAACAATAGCCAGCTCATTTCCTCTTGGATACACTTTGGATAACTGTCTTCTATTTTTCTCACATCACTGAAAACAAGCATGAACTCAGTGCCCGTACCTTAATAAAACTGACAGCTTTACAGCCTGACTAATCCACAGCCTTTTCCAAGATAACCAGCAATTTTTAAAATGTAGCTTGATGCATTAAATGGCACAGTGACAGAAATTCTGCTTTTTCTTTAATTCTCATCACTTAGTCAGTGCTTTCCAGTTGCTGCTCACAGTCCTGTGTGGGTTACCAGCAACACCATTCATTGTGAGAAATCCATTGTACTTCTTTTGCCATCGTTCATTCTGGCACAGCTTTGTGCTTTGAGAATATTCCATGAATAATCCACTTGGGCCCAAGCCTCCCTATGGAAGGGGCTGAAAAATGCTTGTGAAATGGGTACATCTAATTGCAGAGACCTAACCATTTTGTGAGCTTTTCCAGTGCTTGAGAAACCACGCTGCAAATAATTTTCTACAAATACCTGTCTGATAAAGAAACAGTGGCATTTTGCTGCATTTTCACATAAGCCTTATATTTAAAGTCCTTGATGGAGGGATGAAATTGTGCAGTGTGACTAGCCAAACATCCCAAAAAATACACAGTGGCCTCCCTTTTCTCCCCATGCTCTTCTTTGAAGAAAATCTGCATTTGAGGGCCCTTCTTAGTTATTATACCTATGATCAAGAGAGATGTGAATTCAAGTCACTACTAATCAGCCAATGTCAGTTTATATGATCAGTAGAAAGAAGCACATACAATAACAAGGTTAGAAGGACTTTAATCTCTAGTTATACAGATTTTATGTATGTCATTGAACCAATAGCTTGGGACTAACACGTGAAGTGCAGGCGAAACAAACTTCTCCCAGTTCTCTCTACTTTTGATACCATACTGAATGACTAAAATGGCATGACTCCATATTGGCTGAATATGGCTATATTTTGTTTCCTCACAAAGCATGGGAATCTCATCCATTCTGTGTGGCTTTCAAGTCTGAGTTGTCTCAATCTGGTCAATGCTTTAGTGTCTATGGCACTACCACACACCTGTTCATTCTCCTTAGCACTCAAAGGCAGTTCACAAGACAAGTGATATGGGGTTGCACCTCCTAATGAGTTGGCAGAAAATACTGCTTACTACAGGAAGTGTACTTAGTTGTGCCTAAAAGCTCTCAAAGTTCTTCTGCTGAAGTCTATCACTTGTCTGACCAGACCTTCACTGTGTTTCTACGTGTTCTCTTTGGAAGGTGACTACTTATCTGCAACTGAGGATCACAGTCACATTGACAAATGTAAGCCACCTTTTACACAGCTAAATCAGGTACAAGAGAAGGTTTCTAAAGGTATGTGAAGGCCAGTGTTGAGCCAGGACATGGAAACTTAGCTAAGTCCCATGTAGGCATGAAGATTTGTTAAAGATGGTCTGGCTGGCAAAGATAAGCCTGTGACAAATTCAGCAATAGCAGGGCTTGGTAAAGAGGTTCTGAATGGGAGAGTGAGGAGATTTGAGGTAAGATAAAGGATATTCTGACCCAGACATGGGACTTGTGTAAGGCTCTTCATCTGTGTAAGGCCCCTAGGATTCTAGGGGCAAAAGTAAAGCCCTTGAGAACAAAATTTAATTTGGGCATCAGTCAACTTCAACTCCCACAGGCACTTTGACTCTCGCCAGCTTGAAGTTACAATGATAGGCAAACTGCACAGGGGCTGAAGACAGGTTCCAGCTGCAGACAGCCACACACTCTGTCCATTGGACCTCACCAGCCAACTCCCCTGCCTGCTTTTCCATGAACATCGGACAGGATTCATTATGTCTATCCTGCTGTTAGGTAATAAAGGCTTCTGTTGGGCTGATGGTGTAAAGGTAGTGTATGGACTGCAACTATGTGTTATGTGGATGCTCTGTGATCTGAAATGACCTGGAAAATGCATTTTGCTTTTTGGATATGTTCTGGCTTGCTCTAAAGCACACGCAAACAGTCTCTTGCAAACTGAAAGGCTTTTTGGCATACCACTTCAAACAAGCTTATCAAAGAAATACCTGTGGTAGATATGTCTCTGGGCAAAACCCCCACAGTATGGAGAATTAAAGTAATGACCACCCTCTGCATTCCCATGTACTTTACCACCTTGGAACTTACAGTGTTTTAGAAACTCTAAGTTGTAATACTCCAGCAAGCCAGAGAAATATTCTCCATTTTGATAGATGAAGAAGCTGAAGCTCAGACTAGCCAGATGACTCACCACTGTACCTAGGAGTATAAAACATCCCTGGTGTAGCTGAGATAAATGTTAGAAAGCAAGCCTAACAAAGAGCTTCACATGTATATATGACATATCTCCTGCCGGTCACTTTCACCTGAAGTACATTCTTCCTTTTTACTCTTTTTATTATCTTCCATCCCATACTTTCTCTAAATCCACATAAGCTGTACTAATTGTTCAGTCCAGTCATGTGCCTTTTTTGGTCATGCTTAATATTTTGCACATGAGGAATCTCAGCTGAATTCACAACAGTATCTCATTCTAGGTGGCCTTGCAGAGGGCATCCATTGACTTTCTTAAGTAATAGCTCACAAATTCTACCCTCCTATTGTGTAGAAGACAAGTACACTGGGAAAAACATTTTTAGTTATCTTTCTGGTTCTTTCACATTCTTTGTATGATTCTCCCTGAAGAGTCTACCAGTGCAATTGTTTTTAAAGAAATGTTATGCTATAAATCTATTTCATTTGTAGCTTCCTGTACACCTTTGTGGCAAAGCAGAATATAAAATCTGTACCTTGATTCATTAAAATTTCCCATGATAGTCCAGCTCTGAAAAACTTTTCTTTAAAGGCTAGCACAATATGCTAAACAGCCGAAGAGTTCAATGCTGTTGCCTTTGGAAACTGCATAACATGGTACCAAAATAAGAGAAAGATATAGAACCAGAAATGCTGCACAGAAATGAACTAATTAGGTCATTACTTATTCAAGGGAAAAGATCTTTCATCTCCAGGAACTCAGGCAATTAGGTGAGGTCCCTCACAGTACGCCACAGGGGCAGTCAGCTGATACTAATGAGTTTTGTGCTGTATTTGAGTAAACAACCGGTCATCATGGTCTCATTAAGGCTCTTCCATTTCCATGTTTTCTTCCCAGATGCTGGGCTCTGTGGTCTGGTAACGTGTAAAGGCCTTGTCATTACTTTGTGCCTGCACATATCACTTCTGCTTATTCCTTCTGCTCTGTGCCCGCACTGTTTTGTCTGTAGTGTGGGACTGGTGCTGACCCTGCCCATTCAGCCCTCACCCCATCCCCATCATTCTTTTCACGTCCTAGCACAGCTTCCACTGAATGTGCAAACCTGCTTATAGATGTGCCTCTTTCTTGAGCTCATTTTACCAGTGATGAAACTTGCAGTTACAGAGAATAACTCTTTCAGTTCTGGTCAGCTATGATGCTTGTTAGGATAGCAGTCATCACAACTGGATGAGTTTTAGGCTATTTTATAATGATCATTCACAACAAGTAGCAAAATTTTAAGTTAACATTGACAGCACTTCTAGCTGTCCAAATACTTCAACATAGCTGGTTTTCATTACGCCTCTTGAGCCTGTTGATTTTTTTTTCCATGTATCAATTAATATTTTGTGGGTTTTTTTCCAAAATAAAAGTATCTGCGCACAAGAAATAACTAAAGTCTGAATGTAAATCAGCTTCACTGTTTGAATTCATAGAGAAAGACTGGCTTTAAAAGCAGATGCACGAAGTAATTTGTGGACTCTGAGACTGTACCTTCCAGTGTATATTGACTGCAACTTTATACTAGAGTAAATGACAACAGATGTGTGATGTGAGAAGCCATAAGAGGCCAGAATGTGAACAACAGAATTGGTCAGAGAAATTTAGGTAGCACTAGAGACTGATGGAATCAGCCATTCTGCTGAAACATAAGACCTCACCAAATCAGATCAGTGTCACTTTTATTTATTTTAATTTCTTAGAAAACTAGACTACATCAATACACTGGTTTATATACTCTATTGTCTTTTTTTAGAAGATTTCAATGTAGATCTTTTATGTAAAAAGAAATAAAAATACCTGCAATTAAACCAAAGATGAAATGCAGTCACTTAAACAGAGGTACCTATTGCCATTTGAGAGGCCTCACCTGCCAGCTGCTCCACTAGAAAGAAGGTCTTCTATAGTTCTTGTACACAATTAATATAACTTGTGTAGGTAGATATAGATCGAGTTACAGATACATGCATTAGATGTTTGTATTTAGGCAACTAAACCCCAGCACCAGTGATTGTCAGTAACCAAGTTTAGTGCCTGGATACATTTCAGCATCAAGGTTAACATCCTCAGATTTCTCTTACAATTAAAGATAAATATGTATTTGTTTTGTTTTATGGCCCTTGAACTTATCCCATAACATCTTCCTTAAAACAAATTTGCTCTGCCTTTTTTATATATACTGCTCACTTTGATGCTTCTTCAGCTATAGAGCATAATATTCCATTGTTTCTAATCAAGTAGAAATTATTTTCATAAACAGGTATCTATAATGTCTCCGTATGTAGACTTTATTTGGGACTCCTTGCCTTTGAAAAAATTCCTAATTAGGACACTTATTCCAGGAGAAGGGTGTTCTGGAATTTGATAATGCCAGGAAAATGTGCTCTCATTCTGAATAAGATCTGTGCTTAGACTTATACTGCATTCAGTAGTCCTGAATACATATATATACATATATATATATGTATGTGTATCCCATCTTAATCCAGGATAATTTTCAGGTACATGCAAAGTCTCAGTTATTTGCACTTAGTTATACTAAACAAGCTTTTTCTTGTCATATGCTTTTCTTTCCCAATCTTTTCTTCCTTGAACTAACCAAACCCTTTTCAAGCAGAAGCCTGCCAGACCGCAGATTTTTTGTCATTGAGAGAACCCTGGGGTATCACTAAACAGGCACAAAGAACACAACAATGCCCAAGAAGTAAAGTATGCTTTATATAAGCATATTTAAGCAGCAGAACCTGTCTCATCTCTCAGCTTGAGCACATTTCACAATAAGCGCAGGAAACTTGAAAGGATGGGGAAAGAAATGCTGCCTGGTTTAATGCCCTCTGAAATGGTAATTTGCTACAAAATTAACATTAAGGTGAAGAAAGCTACTCACAAAGTACACCGAAAACATAATGAGCCACTAACTTTTTAAAAAGAGGAATTTTTTGCTCTATATGCATTTTTTTATAAAACAGGACTCATGAGGTGGAACAAAATGCAGAACTTTGAGTGCACATTCAGCTCTTGGTTTAAGTTTCTGCTTTACCAAAAGCTTTTAAAATAAGTGGAAAAGCCACCCAGGGACTAGACCCTTGAAGGGAGCCTTTAGACTTCTATAACCCCGAGTATATGCTGGATGTCTACACAAGTCTCATCCTGGCCTCAGGTGTGCAGAGGATATTCCCATCTGTTTCACACTCAAGACACAGGCTCTCAAGGATCAGCTAAAACATTCCTGCCTCTGATTGACAAGTGAAATCCAATATAAAGAGATGAACCAGATGATTTCTGGGCATGGGAACTCCTAGCAGGCAGACAGATGAACATAGGGTCTTCCACAGTCAGAAAATCTTTGCACTTAAAGAATGACATGTAACTTCACGTAGAGAAAGGGACCAATGATGGAAAAACATGACTATGTCACTTCCCTCAGCTCATTTATACAGGCATCCAATCTCTATATCAGAAAGGATTATACTTAGTTTTACACTCGTGAAGTAGGAGTAGTCTATGCTGGTTTTAATGGTGTGTACACTGCAGTGTCAAAGACAGAGTCAAGCCCAGTCTTGTTCATGTGCCTAGGTTTTTCCAGAGACTGAGACCACCAATTAATTTTGCCCAGGTAACCAAAAAGCTGTTGTGGTAAGGATTTGTTTTTTCCCACTGAGCTGGGCTACTACAAAAGTCATTGACCTGGAAGTGAGATAGCCACATAGCTTTATTCACTCTTGGATTAATTATCTGGTTTTTAACATAAATTTTCTTAAAGAGTGACCAGGAGTTGATATTAAGTTTTTGAAAATTATTGAAGATTTACTTCTTTTCTCATTTACACCAGTGTGAGTAATACCATTGAAGAATCTGATCCACAAACAAATGACAAATATTTTCTCTGATATGAACATAATTCATTCCTCTGTTATGTAACTGGAACAGATTTTTTGCTTTGTTTTCCTTTGTGGTGGTTATTTCTTTTTTTTTTTTTTTTTTTTTCCTATAGCTTCAACATGAAAACAGATGGGAATTCTGGTCAATATAGATATTTGTGAGAGAGAGAGAGAAATTTAATGTAGTGGGTTTAGCTAGTACATAAATGAATGATTGTCCTTCTGTTCTTTGTCTTTTAGTTATTTTTCTTTCCATCTGTGGTTTACAAACGAACTCTTCTTTCTTTAGTAGGAAAGATCATTGTGTTCCTATAATTTTCATGTTACATTTATGAGACACATCCTTTCTATTATATCCAGTCACCCTTAACCCAAGCACCAAAAATTAAAAATGCAGCACTGCTTCATGCATATGTAAGAAGACAATGAGGAACGCTCCAACTAGACACTGAGAATATTAGTGTTACAATGGCAAGAAACTTGTCTATCAAATACAATAAACATATTCAAGAAGGACATTTAGATTCTTTAGTTGATATAATGGAAAATACAGATACTTATCCAATTACAGCTAAGATACTATTACAGTCACATGGCTTCCTTAAGTGCCTTGTTCTAGCATGCAATGTCTAAATAGACATAGTAACACTATATTTTATAGCACACTATAATGCACTATAGCATATAATAAAACCCTGCTTTGTTTGTCATAGAAAAAGACTTAACAAGCAAAAAAACCTGACATTTTACAGTGAATATTCCATCTATGAACATTCTTTAAAATGCCATTATTACTTTAGTTATGGTTAAGTTTCCGAAGTGATTTCCATGTTAACCTTGTTCCTAATTGTTTGTAATGTTCTAAAAGATTCTACTTTTGGACCCAGCATCTCTGTGTTTTGCCTAAAGAAAATAATATAAAGTTTGTGTTATTTATTATTAGTTTTCCTTATAATACTTATGTCCCCGTGTTTATTCTTTGTCTTTTCTGACATCAGCTGAGGTGGGTGTAAGTACTGTGACCTAAAATTACATTCAACAGCAAATCTTTGTGCAGCAAAAAAAAGTAAATATGTGTACTGACTTTTAAAGTTTATGCACAATGAATTCTAAACACACCTGTGATGTTCTGTAAGCCACAAATGAAGACCAGCTTTTATGAATAATTGTATGAAGTAGTGGGTGTACTTCTGCAAAGGCAAAATCTCTAACACCAAATACTGTTACAATTTTCAATCTGAAAAACAATGTTTTTATATATACAGAAGGGATTACATTCTGTATTTCAGTATTGACACTCTACCTCCCATTCTGGTGTCTGAAGCTGGTAAATAAAATGCAGCAGGTCCCATTCTTAGGCCCTGAGGGCAAGTTGCACCGTACAGATCATATCTGCACAGCTAAATTTTATTTCTGCCTCTGAAAGACAATGGCCTTCCCTATACTCCTTAATGGAAACAGCTGCTGGCCTGATCTATCCTACATGCTAGGAGTGTTTTCTGGTTTAGGCCAAACCCATGGCAATGTAAGTGTGTTAGCAGTGTGGAATGCTCAAGGCTGTGCTTTAGCCTTGCTTAATAAAGTATTTTAGCCAGCTTACATGATTTCTGGTGCTTCTTCAATTGGCATTTGGTATTCAGATAGTCATTCAGCCTTTCTGCCTTGCAATTGTATTTTGACTCTGTCCAATATTACATCATGGATAACTTTTCCAAGATGTTCATTACGCTTCCTTAGGTCGTAAGAGCTCCAGAAGTGCCCAAATCCCATGACATTAGTCCATTTTCTATCTTGATCTTCTGATAGGTCTTTTCTAGATATAGGTCTAGATATAGATCTTATCTAGATATATCTGCTTTCAGAGTTTTATCTAGTGCTTCTGGAGAAAGTGTAGACCTTCAGAGATGGATGTGGAAATGTACAGAGTATCTTGGATACAAGATACAAACATTGCATAGTTCAGAGGAGTTCCACCCTCCTGTTTGACTTAGCCTGCATATTGTCAGGAGCAAGGATTAAGGGCCTGAACCTGCTTTTGCCACCCACTCTCAGACCTGAGTAAGTTCTGTGTTATGCCAAAAGTATAGCATTGAAGAACATTTAAATAATTTTTCTTCCCTTTTTCACCTTTTGGTCAACTGTCTAATCATAGAACCTTAGAATGATAGGGATTGGAAGGGACTTCTGGAGATCATTGAGTCCAACCCCTCTGTCAGAGCAGGATGACCCAGGGCAGGCCACACAGGAACATGTCCAGGTGGCTTCTAAAAGTATAGAGAAGGAGACTCCACAACCTCTCTGGGCAGCCTGTTCCAGTGTTCCTTCACCCTCACAATAAAAAAGTTTTTCTTCATGTTCCAATTATCAATGATGTTAAAGATAAATAATCATCAGCATGCAGTAAGTAATGAAGTGGCATTTAAATGTGATGATGAAGTGCCATAAAGCAAAATGACTCTTGGTTGTTAACATGATATGGTTATCTCCTCATGCAATGTGACTTTTATAACAGGTAATGAAAATAATTTTCCATAAAGTATAATGACTGCTGCCACTAAAACTAATAGCCGAATCTATGCAGAGATACCTCTAGGGGGAGATGGAAAACAAAACCTTTTTCTTGCCTATAGTCTCTAAGTGCAGGCCTGATTATGAAGTTTTTACATCAACATCAGTGACCTTATACAACATATTTTTCTAGTTTGTATTCTTTACTGAGTACTATCATGGATAACTTATATTGGTTTGGTATTGATGCCATTAGACCGGAATTTACACCTTTCTGCCTAGAGTACTTGGGTGTCCTCAAGTATCAAAAGGCTATCCATATATTTTCACAGCTCAGTGTGGTATGCTGCCATCACACAGAACTACAAACCTGGGAATGATCCCTCTGATTAGATAACATACCAGTGTTCAACGTAAGTCGTGTATGCTCTTAAGCTTTCTTGGTATGAAGAGAATGAAGCATTTTATGTTTTCTTATCCAGGACTCCCACTCAGGGTTTATTCTTGAGCACACCACAATAACTGAAATAAGCAGATACAAGACTTCACAGGGTTTCCAAAACATAATTATATTCTATTTTTCATAAACATACACAGATCTAGAAAAAATAGTAACACACCTGTCAGAATTTCCCCACCTCAGTTGCCTTCTTTGCAACATTCATTGGATATACTTCAGAGTCCTCTGAGAAATCCAGCATCCTTCATGCTGAATATGAAAGCTCTCACCGTATTAATGGCCTTTCTCTCTTGCTCTCAAGCAAACAATTTTATTTTTTCTTTGACTTGTCTCACCTGTTACAGCTAACTACATGAGACTGGAGCTTAGTGATGTGATGTAAACTTTGTGCATAGAAAAATTGCTAATGGCGAACCCACCTGAAATATATCTGTCTGCAGTATTGGAGAGTTATAAAAGCATGTTATGAATCACTTCAGCAAAACTCATCACTGCACCTCATCATCACTGCAAAACCTGAAGTACAGAAAGAAATGAGACTCGGGTAGTTCAGACTGCTTGAGGATGATTTTTAATCTAACTGTAGACATAAACTTGTGTCATATGAATTCATGTCCCTTCCCTGCTGTCCAGCATTTCTCTGGCAGTGTTACTTCTCCTCTTGTTCACCACTATTCAGCTATGGCAGTTTTCAAGGGCAGCTGTTCTGCCCTTGGAGAAATTCAGCAGCCTCAGATGCTGGTTTGCTGCAGGACAATTGCAGAACAATGTGTTTCTCTTGGATTTATCCATTCCATGTCAGGCCAAAGAGTTTACTTTAAACAGTATCCTCAATCCTTTGGATTCAAACCCCACATTCAAGTCAAGGTTGCAATGTGCACATGGCACACATGGGATGTCCTTATTTCACATCACTGTTATAATCTGCATTTAGACATATTCCACAGATCATTATGTGTAGATTAGCAATTAAGACACGTTTATAATTTTTAAACCCCTTAACTCAGAATCATTCTTTAACACCAGCCAGCAACAAAGCACCACACAGCCACTTACTCAGTCCTCCCCACTCCCATGGGATGGGGAAGAGAATTGGGAAAAAAAGTAAAATTTGTGGGTTGGGATAAGAACAGTTTAATAACTAAAACATAATATAAGAATAATAATAAATAGTAACATCAATTAAAAGGAATATAATAAAAAGATAAATAAAACCCAATAATAAAGACAAGTGATGCACAATGCAATTGCTCACCACCCCCTGACCTTTACCTGAGCAGGGATCAGCCCCTCCCAGTCAACTCCCCCTGTTTTATATACTGGGCATGACATTCTGTGGTATGGAATATCACTTTGGCTAGTTCAGGTCAACTATTCTGTCCATGAGCTCTCACAGCTTCTTGTGCGTCTGTTTGCTTACAGACTGTGGGAAACAGAAAAATCCTTGATTTAGTGTAAACACGGCTTAGCAACAACTAAAACATCAGCATATTATCAACATTATTCTCATATTAAATCAAAAACACAGCACTGCACCAGCTACTGGAAAGAAAATTAACTTTATCCCAGCTGAAACCAGGGCACTCAGTATTTTATTCTGAATAATCAAATCAGAGGTGTTTTCATGACAATAAACATAGACAGTGATTTATTGCTTATTTATCACAAGATTACTATAAGATCTCCTGATAACTACATTTCATTTATTGCTTTAAGGAGGAGTTAAGAAGGGTAGCTGTGTTAAATGCTTTTCCAAGAGTTTTCATAATAAACCGGGAACATGCCCATTAACAATTTTGCTTTCAACAGCTATATGCTTTTTCATATGCACCAGCCTTTTCTGCTTGTTTTTGCTAAAGACAGACCAAATGAGACTTTCTTTTAAGAAATTAATAACTATTGGGCAATCCTGCACTGGTTGTAGAATATCTGTTAGAAAATCATTTGCTTTTGTTGATGATAGTGGTCATTAATTTTTTTCACCTGGGACAGGTGAACATTTCCAATATTTCAAATGCTCATAATGGAGTCACGGTGTAATCTTTGTCCTGCTTAAGTGAATGAGTTAATTCTTTTTGCCTTTTTCTTTAATATTTTTACAGAATGACAGAATAGTTGAGTTTGGGAGGGGTATCTGGAGGTCGTCTCATCCAACCTCCCTGCTCAAGCAAGGTGAACTAGAGCAGGTTTCCCAGGACCACATCCAGATAGCTTTTGAGTATCTCCAAGAAGGGAGACTCCACAACCATAACGCACTAGACACCCAGGTCCTTTTCCACAAAGTTGTCTTCCAACCAGGCAGCCCCCAGCATGTACTTGTGCCTGAGGTTGTTCCTCTACAGGCACAGGACTTTACCTGACTTTTCAAAACTTTTCAGAAATCACGGAAAGTGGCTTGGCAACTACACCAGCCAATTCCCTCAGGACTCTGGGATGCATCTCATGAGGTCCCCCTGATGAACTGGCAGGACATACTTGCCTGAAATAACACTAGCCCTGCTGAAAAATCTACTACACACACACACACAAAAAAAAAAGAGCAACTAGATCCTAGAAAGTATCTATGTTCAAGGAGATTTAAGGGAACTAAGTCTACACTGCCCATGTGTCTACATTAGGGCAGAGGTGGCTATGTGCTTCTAACTTATTATAGATTCATTTTCCAAATCTGTAGATCTTTTTCTATTTCTTCATTTCAGTTTTTCACAGTTTTTTCACAGTGACCTTTGTCACTATTTTGTATCAAACTGCTTACTGAATAATGATTACTTCACATATTAGACAGCAAATTCTTTGCAGGTGGTATAGTATTACCTAGGTTGAATTTCTCAGGGACCAATTGTGTCTGGGAGCAATGTGAAAAAATCACAAAGCTGACAAGTTTTCCTGTGTTTCAGCCGATATGTCAAAAATTGTGAATTTCCCTTTCAGAAAATATAGGTCGACTTCTTATTGGCTTCAACTGATGTTATTAAAAAAAACACACACAAAAAAAAAGGGAAAATCAAAAATGTAGTGAGAGATTTTGTAGTTCTTTTTATATTCTTAGCTAATGTTCTGAATCATTATATTCTATTTCAAAACTGGTTAAGAACAGAAGACATGACTGCACTAAGGGAATACAATCTTTTTGCCATGAAGGACTTACAGCATCATCTCTCCTAGTTTTATACCACAAGATAGTTACAGAGAGGTTGAAAACTGTCATTTAACATCTTTTTGTTGTTGTTGTAATCATGCCTATTCTGTATGATGAAAGATAGTCCAGCTATTAGAAACATGATACAAAAATAGGTCAGTGGTGGATTACTGAGATGCTGTGGAGATCACGGGTTTGAAATGTTAGTCTTCAGGAATTCTGTGAGAAGCTAACGTAAGAGTGATTTTACTGAACCTAGCTGGATTCACAGACTTACTCCATTTCATAATAAATGTACCCAGGAAACATAGGACAGCAGCAATTAATTGGAGTGACTGAAGTCCATGTGAATGCAATGTAATGACAGCTCTTTCCTTTCATTGGTTTTGGCTAAAGTCAGAAACAAGAACTGAACAAAGATGCATATGCACTATTATGCATATTCATTCAAAATAGTGAATTGCAACTGTTTTGTTTAATTTTTCTTTTATATATTTCCCATAGATACAATTTCAAACAGGAATCATCAGTTAAACAAAACATTTCTAATGAAGCATTAGCAAATAAATGTACATTTCTCTTCTTCTGAAGAAAGCTATTTCCAAGTTTTACTCATTCAGCTTGGGGAAAGAAAGGAATGACATGTGATCAGCATGTTCCAGCACAGTTCAGATTTTGCATATTCTTGCCAGCAGTCTACATATAAAAATTATTTACAAGAAGTATCTGGTGAATAAATTTGAATCACAAAAATATTTTATTTGTAAATTAAAAAGAAAATAAAAATCAGGTGATTTGACTATGAGAAATGATAAAATAATCAAATTATTAACTGAGGGTTAGCTTTATATGAGATATTTTTGGAAGTAATTCTAAATAGGATAGAAGTTCACTCTTTGTAAACATTCCAGATTATCACTGGAAGAATTAATTTGTTTCAGATAGTCAGATGATAGCATTGATCGCTTTCCTAGCAAAGTACGTGTGTCTGAATAAAAACTAAATTCTTTTTGAGCTTTATTAGTTGCTTATCACTTGATCATGAGGATGATCTCTTTTAAAGAAACACTAATGTCTATATTGAAATGTAAATAAATACTTAGAATCATAGAATAGTAGAATAGATTTGGCTGGAAGAGACCTTCAAGATCATCAAGTCCAACCTTATTCCTAGCCCTGTCAAAAACCACTAAACCATGTCCCTAA